>NQII01006334.1:182568-197130 GCA_002778355.1 Clitarchus hookeri
CTGCAAATACGCTGGCAGGCGGGACGTCGCCAGCAGACCCAAGCACTTACAGAAGAGTGCAGCAGTAGAGTGGGCCGCCGCTCCACAGTCGGGGCTCCCTGAAGGCGAGGAGGGAACACGGGGTGGCAGCATGTGCGTTATACTGCAAGAGGGCTTGCGGACCACTGGGACAAAGTAGGAAACAGAAGGAGGCAGGTTAGAAGAATAGCAGCTTAGAGATAAATCTGCCAATTTGCAATGTGTCTGTTTATTGCCAAAACAAGTAAACACACGTATCCAGCCTGAAGGGTCGATCCTAAGTTGCCAACAGAGGAATCGCCTAAGCTCGGAAGACACAGCGGTGGGAGGGGCGAGGGTAACCCCAGGCTGTGTAGTCATGAGACGCTGAAGGCTTCGGTAAGCGGTTGGGCAGTGTAACATTCTGTGACTGGAGCTGTCCTAGTCAGGTAGACGGTAGTAGATGGTAGTAGACTTCGGTAGTTAGCATCGGTCCAAATTCAGGCAGAGTGATGTTCTGCAACAGAGCTGCGCGAGTCAGCTAATAGTAGATGAAGTTGTAAGACTTTGGTTCGCGGATGGGCAGTGACATTCTGCTACATAACTGCAAGAGTCAGTCTCATATTCTGATCTGTAGGTCCTATATATACCCAGAATACAGGACCAGCAGAGGGGTGTCAGGTGGCAGAGAGAGAGAGAGAGAAAGAGAGGGCGGCGAAGAAGTGGCAGAGATGGCTGAAGGTAGCCAAAGCTAAGTGGCGTTTTCCTTCAGATGATCACTGAAAATACAGTCAACCCTTGATACTAAGATCCCTGGAATAGCAACCTCTCAAAATAACAACCCTTTTTTGGGGAACCATAAAACAATTTTCCAAGAGCGACCCGCTTGAAATAATGACCACTTTCCCAATAACTGTGGAGAGTCGTAGAATCGAGAGTTCACTATAAATCTGCAACATCAAGGAAATAGTTTCCTATCCTGATAAAGCGTTTATTTCTATTGCAAAGAACATTGAGCAATTTTCTGACTACCAAAATGAATGTATTATTTCTCTGAGGCAAAAATAAAGTCATGTTATCATAGTTTTATCACAATGTATCTGTCTCATATTTTCCTATTACATGCAAAAATAGTAACTTGGGCACGTGTGTGTCTATATATATATATATATAAATATAAATAAATATAAATATATATATGTAAAATGGAAATCATTTTGTTAAAATGGTTTACTGCACTTGAAGATGTATGTATTATTTGTGTGGGAACGGTTTGTTGTGTGATCAGTGAAACTATGGTTATTTCCATTATGTAAAACTGAAATGAAATGTTTACTGGTAACCATATGACATTAACATGTTATTCAAAAATTTTACTAGTATTCTATTATATAAATAATTAAACATACAAATCCACTATTCGCACACCCCTATTAATTTTACACCGGGTCTATATACAAATGTATGATTTACCCTTTAAAAACTTTTCCTGGTTAACAAGCATTATTGTATTCAATCCCTTTAGAAATGTCAACAGGGTTTTACTGAATTATGCCTGAACCTCTTCTGATCCTGATCTAGCCTAGCACTGTAGAGAACCGTGCTGTCAGTACCTCATCCTGATGAGTACCACCACACATCATACGGGACAGTTGTCAGGCCTGCAGCTATTACGAGGGTTGATCAAATGAAAAAGTGATTAGGGCTGCAGAAAAAACTACCCCACACGGTACACATTAGTCAAGCGTTGACAACATGTAATTTAATTGACGTTATGTGCACATTACATCAGCATCTTGGAATGTCTTTAGACAGAAGAAGTCATGATAAGAAGCATGCACTGCTTTGGTACACGTCATGCATAAAACAAAGAATAATGTTGCAGATGAACAACACACGGTTATACGGTTTCTAAACACTGTAGGTACCATACCCATAGACATTGATTTATGTATGGAGAACATTGTGGATATCACAGAAAACTGTGCACAAATCAGTGTGGTTCTGCGAATGGTACGAAACTTTGGTGTATCATCAATGACCTGGACAATCAACCATCATCATCACTCCCAACCTCATTGCACAGGTGGAATGAACTGTGAAAGGTGATCATACTCTCACCATATGGTATATGGCATGTAAACTTGGTGCCAGTTGTGGGAGCATTTATTTAGGCAATTGTATATAACAGGCTGGGGTACAGGAAAGTTTGCATGCAATTAGTGCTGAAGATGTTATCAGAGAAACAAAAGTGTCTGCAAACAGGCATCACACTTCAGCGACTTCTGTTGTATCACTACGTCTCTACATTCTCGACTAGACTGGTGACGGGTGACAAAACCTGGTGCCACTGTTTTGGACCCCGAGACAAAGTGATCCAGCATGCAGTGGAAACATTCTGCTAAAGAAATTCAAAACTGAACCAAGAGCTGGGATGACTATGTCTTCCATCTACTTTGATGATCAATGACTACTTCTGATTGAGTTCCTTGAACATAGAACCAAAATCAACAGTTAGGTGTACTGTGAGACACTGCAATATCTGTGTTGTGCCATAAAGAACACATGTTCTGGGATTTTGAGTGTAGATGTTATGTTGTTGCACCATAATACCCACAAAAAAAATTTATTTCCAAATTTTGTTTGGAAATACTGGAACACCCACCCTTACAGTCAAGACCTGTCACCCTGTGAATTTCACATGTTTGGCCATCTCAAAAAGCAATTGAAAGAACAGAGGTATGCCTCGGATGCTGAGGTGAAGGTCACTGTGAAAGATTGTTTGCTCTCACAGCCCAGGGCCTTCTTTGGGATAGGTATACACCGGCAGCTGTGACATAATGGGATCTCTGCCTTCAGGCCGACGGCATTTACTTGTAACTGATGCACGTATTGTGTTGTCAGGATTTATAGTCACTTTTTCATATGACCAAACCTCTTGTGATGAACTAGTGTATAACCATAACAATTTGCAGTATTTATTTTTTGTTTAGTAAGAGTTGACTAAGATTATGCATTACTTACGATGTATAATTCAAGATTTTGTAAAACTACATTAAATTCTGTGTGTAGCTAGTGTGACAATAAGTGAGTGGTTACCTTCCCAAGCATGCGGCCGATGAAGTAATAGTGTCGGGGGAAGTTGTCGACGATGACCTGTACGCTGGGGTTCGGGTACAGCAAGTTGTCCTTGGTGAGACGGAAGAACCCTCGATTGGGGTCAAAGGCAGTCTTGAGCAGTTCGGAAAGGAACTCGCGAAACAGGCCACCCCCGTCCACCCCTGCCTCATCCAGTCCTACCACGTTCACCAGCTGGACCCGCATCTTCAGCCTCAGGTCCGGCTCTGCCAAACACAGCAGCAGCTATTTTCACTGTATCCTCAAACATTCTCCTTCCTCACCAGTTGCTTTCTACAACATTTTATAAATAAAATATCAAGGAGGGAGAGATGGGGAGGAAACCAATTTTTCCAACTTCCTTGTTACCAAGTTTTTCAATAATACCAATTTTACATTTTAATTATGTATGTGTTATATGACAACCATATAATAAGATTTTCTATCATTTTTACATATTAACAAGTAATCTTGAAAACCATTTAAGTAACAAAAACAAAGAAATACAACAGTAGTTTAAATAGGAATCCGTGGGTTATCTGTGATCTCATTATGAACAAATGTACGACAATGTAATGAGCAATTTACAGTGTTCTCTTAAAGAAATGGTGACCATTGTTCTTTAAGCAACATGCATTCATCACAAATACAGATGTATTTAATAAATTTAACATCACACCTATCTCTCCAGGGAAAACCACCTTATGGGTTAGTAATGGTGTGGATCTGAATTGATGCTTAACAACCGCCAACTGCATGGGGTGGTACCTGTGGTGGTTGTTCGTTGCAGCATCTGTTCTTATTAATTTTTATTTTTATTAATTTTTTATTTATTTTGCATTCCGTATATTCCACATGAGATAGTGAAGCTCGAGGATACGGAAGAAGTCAAAAGGTACATTTTACAAAAACAGCACGTATGTAAAAAATAGAGGACAGAACCAAACAAGAGATGAGGAAATGGAACAAATCAAAGCGGTACAAATTACAGACAAAAATATACAATGTAGAGGACAGAACAAACATGAGATAAATCTACATCTAGTAAAATAACAAACTGTAAAAGTTATTGTTCCTCCTAGAGGAGGGATAGGGATGGATCCTCTGAGAATACAATGCATGAAAAGCCTTTTATAACAATTTATAAAAATAAGAAATTTCTGGTCACTTCAGAAATGTTGTAACACTTACAGTACACAGCACAGGTATTTCTGAAGCCATCTAAGACTAGCAACATATCATATAGAAAAAATTTTTTTTTTTGCAATGGTGCTTGTTATTGCATCAAAGATGTAAAAACAATCACTTCTGGTTCCTTGTCTTTGTTTAAGAAAAATTCAAAGGTATGTAAAATGCAACCTGAGCTCTGCCTATGGTAAGAATTTATTCACATAGCACTAAATGTTGCACCACTCCCACTTACACCAAACAAGGCACAGACAAAATTCAACTTGATGAGCTGCTCAATAAGTTAAGCTACATGCTGGATCACTGAGTCTACATCTCGAGCATTATGTCCACCCAAATCCCAGCACAGGTCTGTCTAAGCTATATGCCAACTACGATAGCAAGCAGGCCCACACTTGGTTTCACGCCAATGCCTGTGATGCAAAATATCACCCAACTGCCCCACAACACAAAAGAAAATATGCAAGTCAAGGCCATATCAGTCAGTAACCATTTAGCTTTCATATAACATTATTTATGATAGCAAAAATAGTATGGATCCTCTGGCCTTACAACACTGCAACCCATAAAACGTGGTTGTGCAAAAGTAATGTCAAGTTGTTTTATGGTACAGAAGTCTGTTAAAGAGTTAAACAGGACAAGGTCACACATGAAAATATAAATTTTGAAGTAATATTTGTTATAAATTCATATTATTATTTCTTATTCCGTACCATTTACTGAACAGATGTTAGTCAGTGCTTCAGTTTGATAGATCTGGTGAAGTTTCACTGGAATTACAAAACTAGTTAATTTTAATAATTTTGCACTAGGATTAATACTTTCAAAACTTATTATTATGCAATATGTATTAATGCATGGTGCTTCCTATTCACATCACATGCATGTCATGTGCCCAGAGGGAATCAAACAGCGACTGGCCGCCTCCAAGGCCAGCGCCAACGTAGTAAAATGAAGTCGCGTCATAGCCCCCGTCATTTGTAAACCCCCTAAGAAATGGCAGCTGGATGTAAGAGTTTCCCTCTAAGCGAGTGACGGATACCGCCCACACAGCTGCCACCTCGACAAGAGATAGCAGCAGAGTCGCCACCTGATACCAACCCGAAGGATGGTGGCCAAAGATAACCAGGACGCCAAAGATACAAAAAAACTCCCCCTCAGGCAGAATATAATGCAGTGCGCCCGGCAGAAACGTCAGTTGTGGCGACGAAACTCG
The DNA here is from genome assembly GCA_002778355.1 of Clitarchus hookeri. NCBI lineage: Eukaryota > Metazoa > Arthropoda > Insecta > Phasmatodea > Phasmatidae > Clitarchus > Clitarchus hookeri. The sequence goes on from NQII01006334.1 coordinate 188,087, forward strand.
CCCTAGCACTACCCAGTGCTAGCACTCTTTGCCAACCCCTCCTCCCTGAGGAGACAACACTGCAAGTTGTTCACGTAGCTCGCCTTAGCATCAGTTGTGCTAAGGCTCTCTACTAACAGCCACAGTCCTCCTGAGGACTCTGCAGAGAACTTCCTGAGTTATACCAACCGTCTTCACCAAAGCCTTCCCTTCCAGTGCAGCCGAAGAGTCGTCGCTACCCCCGACAATTGCCATCAAGGATTACCACACTCGACACGTACACCACACGTGGTGCACTGGGTCCCTTCAGGACTACCAGCCACAATTCGGTTTTAGTTGTTTTCAAGGCTAATTAATTGTTAGCTCTCGTCCGCTCTTCAAGCCGACAGGCCGAGGAAGGGAAAAATAAACTGGATTGGAAAGGTGTTTGAAACACTGGAAGAGAAAGATTTTTATGGAATGGGGCNCCGAGGAAGGGAAAAATAAACTGGATTGGAAAGGTGTTTGAAACACTGGAAGAGAAAGATTTTTATGGAATGGGGCGGAGGTGGGGGTAAGCGCTTTCTTTCATTTGTTCGCACTGCGTTTGTTTTAATTGCAACTATAATGGTGGGAGGTACCACACCTCTGATCGGGGAATGAGTGCGTAACTGAACACGCCCCCTCCAATGTCCCCAGTATAAACACCCCAAACATGAAAGAGGAGAGAGAGCAGGAAAGATCAGGTAGGAGTCTCTACTCGGACAGTCTGCCACGAACGCAGGTGTATACTGGTGCGCCAAAGAGCCCTGTTGTAATGCCATGGAGATGGGTAGTTGCATTCTGTTACGAATTAGCTTTTAAGCCATTTATAAGTGAAAGTGTCTAAGGGCGTAGCTCAATAATCATTCATGATTAGATAGAGCACAGCAGTATAAGATGGAGTTTATTGAACATAAAGATTATGCAATAACTATTTACGTAACTATTGATCGGGGAAGCTTATATTGAATACCAAGATGCTTATTAATTATATTAAGATTTATTGTTACCTCGCGCCATTACTAGTACAGTCTAATTGGAAAGTCGCCACCTTTTTCAAGTTGCCAGAGGCTGTTTCTAGGAGGCGGTTAACGACGGCCGGACACGCCCATCTTCAGTGGTCTTCTCTCTGGTCGGGTCGACNGGCTGTTTCTAGGAGGCGGTTAACGACGGCCGGACACGCCCATCTTCAGTGGTCTTCTCTCTGGTCGGGTCGACGGCAAAAGAGGCCGCTCCCAGTGTTACGCTGGCCTATATCGGGCGCGTTGTTTAATACATTTCGGCCCCGTTTACTGGNCAAAAGAGGCCGCTCCCAGTGTTACGCTGGCCTATATCGGGCGCGTTGTTTAATACATTTCGGCCCCGTTTACTGGCCGGTGGAGAGGATTTCTGCAGCTGTCTTTCACAATGTGTTGTTGCAATCACACTCGTGCCCTGGTTCAATATTTGAAGGTGTGATCGGGCAGGCCATCCAGTTAAGGCCTGATCACTTCATAACAATTCGGCTATAAGTGGTGTGCCACATATAACCACACCCCCTCCTTTATCCATCATTGTGTGACTGCCCTGTGTTGCATAAGATCTTGAGTCTTGTTCATCTTGAAGTGNACACCCCCTCCTTTATCCATCATTGTGTGACTGCCCTGTGTTGCATAAGATCTTGAGTCTTGTTCATCTTGAAGTGTCTTCTTCGTCTTCTCGATGGTGCATGTTGCGGGGAGTTCCTATCAAATAATTTTAAATACCGCAAGGTCNGAAGTGTCTTCTTCGTCTTCTCGATGGTGCATGTTGCGGGGAGTTCCTATCAAATAATTTTAAATACCGCAAGGTCTCATCAGGTGATAATGAAACATTGCGGCGGGAATTCCAAAGACTACGATATGTACTCCCGGGATGCTGAATTTCTCGNATGAAACATTGCGGCGGGAATTCCAAAGACTACGATATGTACTCCCGGGATGCTGAATTTCTCGCAAATAAGATCTGTAACAGTAGGATATTATTACAAGTTACTTTATATATTTCTCCTTTCCCTTAAAGAAACTGCGGGGATAAGGCATAAAAATTCTTTTTTTAACCATTTTCACTATTTTGTATAATTTATTTCATGGGATAAAAGTAAAACACGTGAAACGGTATCAAGACAATTAAAATACACAAGTGACTTACCCGGGATTCGAATTCAGAAAAAACCGTAAAATTAAGCTAGCGTGCAATCAACTACGTTACAGAGGTAGGATTCGGAGCATCAAATTCGGATATACTCAGTCTAATGCTTTGAGTGACAGGTTTCACTAACCTAAAATATTAACTTGGTCATATTTTCAAAATAAGTGTCTGAACCACTAAAAACACATACGGTTACATGGCCTACAATAACGCTACTTGGGTGAAAAATTTGGTGGAAATCGGTTGATTGATCCCCGAGATATGGTGTAAAAACCTATTTCCTTAACAAGCACTATTTAAAAAAATTGCTTAAAAAGAAGCTCTGTACGCGAAGATTCTAGTGGATGCTGTCGGCATAAAAGTTTAATTGAATTTGTTAAATTGTTAATATGTATGCCAAATATATCAAAATATTTATATAGCCACCATTTTGAAAATCATTGTCTGACCCAATATAAGTCATATAACTTTACATGGCCTTCTGTAGGTGTGCAAAATTTGGTGGACATTAGTTTAATTGTAATGGAAATATGGCAAAATTTTTACTTTACTCACCTGACACTATTTGCAAAATATGNGTGGACATTAGTTTAATTGTAATGGAAATATGGCAAAATTTTTACTTTACTCACCTGACACTATTTGCAAAATATGCGGCAAAATATTTCTGTATTTATAAATTATGCTTCTAATTTATACTGTTTGCGTACAAAATGTTGAATTTTGTTAAAANGCAAAATATTTCTGTATTTATAAATTATGCTTCTAATTTATACTGTTTGCGTACAAAATGTTGAATTTTGTTAAAACATTTTATAGATATTACAAATTAATTTAAATTATTTATATAAACCCTATTGAAACATACATGCTGCACATAACACATGTTAATTTACATACCGTACTGCAGCAATGCTTATGTTAAATTTTTGTATAAATTGGTTGAGTGGTCCTCAATAAGGCATAAAACATCCATTGTTCATGTGACGATCCTCATAAATATAGGACAAAAAGTTTATGTATTAGCACATTCGATGAATGTCATAGATAAACTAATCAAAGTTAAATTTAAATCTGCTACATAGTTTCGTAGATAAAGCNAGCACATTCGATGAATGTCATAGATAAACTAATCAAAGTTAAATTTAAATCTGCTACATAGTTTCGTAGATAAAGCATACTAAGCTAAAATGTTTGTATAGTTTCCATTCGGAAAATAAGAGAGTTATACTCTTCAAACATAATATTTAATATTGCCACCACAAACAACTTCTTCGCCAAATTTGAAGGAAATCGGTTGATTGTTACCGGAGATACGACATAAAAAATATTATTTCATGTGCGGCTATCTTACAAAATGGCGGAGAAATGTGGATTTGCAAAGAAAATTTTGATGGATATAATAGATGCTGTCAGCTTACAAACTTAACTTGAAATTTGTTTGCAGTTTCCTATATTAAAAAAACTAAGCTAGAATGTTTATGTGGCCGCCATTTTGCAAATATGTGTGTCTGACCCTCTCAAAGTGTATTAGTTTACATTGCCTGCCATAGTGCTACTTGTTTGCCAAATTTGGTAAAAATTGGTTGTTTTTTCCGAGATATCGTGTAATTTTGATTTGTCATGTGATACTATTTTACAAAATGGTGGACAAAAGAAATTTTGTGGGGAAATATTGGATGGTTGTAATATATTCAGCCAGCATACAACTTTACATAGGAATTAATTACACGGTTTCGGCGATATAACATTCAAAACTAAAAAAATATACGACCACCATTTAAAAAATAAATGTCTGTCATAATTACAACATATTAGTTAACATTTCCTGCTGCATTACTATTTGTTTGCCATATATTGCAGGAATTAATCAATTATTTCCGAGATATCACATAAAAACTTTATTTATTCGTTGGCACTATCTTACAAAATGTTGGACAAAAGAGTCTTTGTGTAAACACATTTGATGTTTGTTATATATACCAGCATACAAAGTTAAGTTGGAATTGATTAAATGGTTTCGAAGATACAGCATATTATGCTAAAATATATAGATGTCCGCCATTTTGAAAATGAGTGTCTGATATACTTGAAACATAATTGTACATATCAACTGCCACAGTACTACTTGTCTGCCGAATTTGGTAGGAATCTGTCAATTTTTTCCCGAGATATTGCACAAAAAAGTTATTAATTAATATAGCACTATCTTAAAAAATTTACGTCATAAATTAGTTGTCGTTTTGGCTTATATGATGCCTGTAATAGATCCTGTCAGCATACAAAATTTGGTTGAAATTGGTCAAATGGTATGATAGTTATACCAAAAAAACCTAAAATGTTTGTATGACTGCCATTTTGAAAATCATTGCCCAATAAAATTTGATTACTTATATTTCCTGGCCTATCATAGTATTACTTACGTGCCAAATTTGGCGAAAATTGGTTGAGTAGTTTTTGAAATATAACGTAAATGCTTTGTTTTTTCATGTGGCGCTATCTTCCAAAATGGCGGACCAACAACAATATTAACCTCTGAATTCAATACCTACACACAGCGATGTCAGCTTACAAAATTTGGTTTAAATCGGTTAAATCGTTGTGGGAATATGCAAGGCTAAGTTTCTGTGGCGTTCTGTGCGATAACAACCTTTCGTATCGTTGTGTCTGGTCTAAATCATAATCCCACAAGAGCACTAATTAATGGGTCTGTGGAGTCGTGAGTAGAGGCGTAGAATTTTTAAGCTATATATGTATTAGGGCTCAAACTGGAGATGTAGTTTGCTATTAGGGATATACAGTACATGTGAATGTTAGCAGTTATCATGATTCGCGAATCGGGATATAACTTTATGTGTGAAAGTTAAGTTTGAGGCATCAGTTCTGCACTTTCCGTAACTGGTCTGTGTAGGAATTAGTACAGTAAACTCATGCAGAAGCCGCGTATGTCATTATCGTGAAAATTGTTAAATATAATCCCATTTCGTGTTGGTAGGTTGCCATTTGTGTTATGTAGAGGATATGTGGCTGTAATCCGAACCCATGCCCGAAGGCGTTGTTCGACAGCATAGTTTCGTCATGTAAGCCTTAAATCCACAATCACACCGATAATTATTTCACCTTGGTCTTGTAAGGGATTACTTCTTGGGCCAGTATCGTATGTGACAGGTATTGTGGAAGTAGTTTCCGAGATTCTATGTATTCAATTTGTATTAAAATTTCAGCATAATTATTAAAATCATCATAATAATTGTCGTTTATATATTTATGAGTAAGCAATTATAAACATCCAACTAATCATTCTTATTTTTTATTATTATGTCATCTTCAATATCTGTATACGATTTTTTTTATTTCTCTCTTCGCTAGTACCTATCAAATTTGTATTGTTAAAATAATGTAATAATTTTCTATCACTGTAAATAAGATCTGTTTTGTTTTATAAGTGTCATTTCTGAAGTAGTTTCCCTTTGTTCATTTTCGTTAAACAATTCTATTTCAAATATCGTATTTTATGGCGTGTATGAATATCTAAATGTTTTGCTTTTTTTATTTTTCAGCCGAACCAAGTATTTTTTGAGATGTTCCGGCAATCGTTGCATCTGCCATCTTCAGGGTCTGGCCGATAATATTTTTTTTTGTACTGCCCTCCTCGTAGCACAAGGTGGTGCCCGACCTGCAAGCTTGCTTGTCGGTACCTCCCGGATAGTTTGGGCAGTCAGAGTGGTGTCAACACGAGATTCCATGTCCTCAATGGGACTGCTCTCTGATTGGCTGGTTGGTTGTGAAATCACAGACTTACTTGATCCTGATTGGCTGAGGTGTTCTGCAAATTATTTGGAGCCTTTTTCTCGTGCTATTATCGGTTCCCCAAGAAAAGAGGCATCATTATTCTCCTGAGTTTGAGGCCATCTCCAGCATTCCTGTTAACGTTGTTTCAATGTTTAATGATTTCGAATGCTTCTCTTGTTATTCGGGACCGTGGTGATGTAGTGGTCAGGCTACTCACCTCCCGCCTTGGCAAACCGGATTCGATTCCCGGCAGTCACTCCCGGATTTTTGCAAGTGTAAATCGCACTGCACGATGCCGCTGGTCGGCCGATTTTCTCGGGTATCTCGCGTTACCCCCGCCCTTGTAATCCAGAACTGCTCATTACTCACCTTGTTTCACCTTAATCAGCTCGCAAGACATTGATGTTAAGAGCCTTCCAAATCTCTCCATTAAACACCACTCTTATTATTCTTACTCTGTAGTTTGAGATATTGGCTATTGTGCTGAACTTGACACAAAACTGTCAATATTGAAGTAGTTACGAGAAATAGACAAGATATTCGCGCATCGGAAACAGCCACGCTGTGGGACAGTGTGGAGCACTGTGTATTCCCAACCTCAGACAGCCCATCCATGGCGACTGGTAACGTGGTCTCGGTTGTATCGCTCAACGCAGCTTTCCGCGGCAGGCTGCCGCGTTCACGTCGATTTCAGTTGAGCCGAGGGGGGACATGTGCTGATATGTTACGACTCTGCTCCTATGGCTGTGTGCTTTCTGCCTCATAGCGAACTTATCAGTCGGCTGACCAGGTCGCTCGAACAACAAAACTTAGAGAAACAGCAGGTCTACTACACTTAACTTACATCAAGCTGCCCACTGGCAGCAACGAGAATCGGACTGAAAGAACACCTCGCCGGGCTTCTGGCAACCGCGTGGGGACATGCTTATTTTACAGTGGGATTTCAAGCCTCCCCCCTCCCAATTGTGGAGAAACCACCCAGAATGTATATCGTCGTGGGTTTCTTCCGGTGGCCTCGCCGGTTTGCCATAACCCTTCCACGAGCTTAGTCGTAGTTTAATTGTTGGGGAGGACCAAGCCACAAACCCTGACTTGGCACTCCCAAACCTCACTTGGACGATTGATGGATGTTCCTCCTACGCCCAATTTTTGTTTGTAGAGCGCATAGGCCCAGGATCTGGCACGCACCTAGAATCTGCTCATCCTCCCCCTCCGACCAACACCAGTAATTAGCCTACTTACATGGTCAATTAGAGCTACCAAAAAACGTGCTGAACCTGTCAAAATTCATGCTGGGGGATGTTGCTTTGGAATAATCTGCTATTGCTAATTGCTGGTTTTCATATTTGTAAGCCCTGGTGTGTTCGCCAAGTCTAGCTGTTATCATTCTGCCTGTTTGTCTTATGTTCACTTTTTGCATGAAGAGGGTCTATTATATTCACCTGCTAGTTCTTTAGCTGGAGTGAGTGAAGAGATTTGGGCGACTCTTAAAAGCGAGATCTTGAGAGTTTCAGCTGGAGTTTTGCTCTTTGTTGATCCCAGTATGTTGCCAATTTTGTTTATAAATCTCATAACTGTATGAATATTATTTTTCTTATGTATGTGGGATAGTCGGTCTGAGATTTCTTTTGTGTATGGCAACAACATAGCGAGGTTATTGAGGTGTTATTTTCTGGTTTGTGGGGGCTCTTGTGTATTATCCCTTGTATCTCATTTCTTGAGTAGCCATTAGTTTCAATAACAGAGGTGAGGTGATCCAGTTCTGTGGCAATATGTTGTACCACAGACATTTCTTGCCATGTCAGTGTGGAAATAACAGTTACCTTCTGTGAAGGAGGGTATAATGAGCCTGCATGTAAGCTTTTGTCAGTATGTAGACTGTGTGTCCCAAGGTGGTGTTCTCTTTTTTGAATACCAGAATATCCAATAAGGGCGATTTTTCATATCTTTCAATTTCAATGGGTAACTGGTTGTTAGTACGTATGTTGTTTGAGTGCTGCAGAAATTCTTGTAATGTCTCTATTCCTCTTCTATATGGCTCCAAATCATAAACGTGTTATCGACACCCTGAATATGGCAGCTGCAGCAACTGCCGAAACGTCGGGAAGAGTATACTAGACGTGGCTCGAATCCGAAAGCCAAGAACATATTGACAAAAGCCGCGAAAGCCTGCGTTCTATTAAAAATTATTTTTTCTAACCAATATTTCCTGCTCATGTTTCAAAGGCAATTATTTTTCCTATTTCTTTCAGATTCAGCCTAATGAGTTTGCATATAATTTTAAAATTTTAAATTAGGAATTTTTTACAATACTTTGTATTTTATAGATTCCTTTTGCCAAACATTTACAAAAATAAAATTTATAAAAAACTAGAAAACCATTTTGTGTTAAGTTTTGTGTATTTTTTTGTGTACTGCGTGTTGTGCGCTCTATTCTCCTTGTGTTGTTTGAGACTCTTGCTAAATTTGCATAGGAAATAATGCGTACATGCAGTCCATGTTCGTGTGCCACCCCATTCTTCAGTACTACTGTAAACAATTTTTGTTTCTCGCAAGCGATGTAGTCGACGGCGATTGTTTACAGAGTTTGGTAGCACCTCATTCGGTTGCATGGCCTTGTTATTGTCGCGGCAATAAATATTCCATACTGTCCACAGCCTGCAGAATGCATGCCAGCTACGTATATTTCAGCTGCAGGAGCAATCTAGAGCAAATCTACGCCTTCTCAAACTGGAAACCATTTGGTTCCTCCAGCGAACTCAGCAGCAAGCATGTTTTGCCACAAATAATTGCTTCCAAGATAATAAATCTCACGGTGTTGGCAACAGTTAACAAAGACTGGAGTGGCGGTTAGACGTAGCATCTTCCTCGTTTAATTGCACAGTAATATAAATGCTCCTTTTGACGATCGCCATGATATTGACAAGAAAACAAAGTGAATTTATTTTCTACCACTTATTAAGTACTGTCACTGTGATGTGTGGTTGCCTACACAGTCCACTAGCTGATTGTGTTACATAAAAGTTCGAGGTTCAGTTCTCGATGTCTCGAAGAGGTATGATCAAGTTCGGACAAGACGTCAT
>NQII01006335.1:0-29620 GCA_002778355.1 Clitarchus hookeri
CTTGCAGAGTGTCTTCTACTTGCAGAGTGTCTACTTGCAGAGTGTCTTCTACTTGCAGAGGGTCTTCAATTTGCAGAGTGTCTTCTACTTGCAAATTGTCTTCTACTTGCAGAGTGTCTTCTACTTGCATAGTGTCTTCTGCTTGCAGAGTGTCTTCTACTTGCAAATTGTCTTCTACTTGCAGAGTGTCTTCTACTTGCATAGTGTCTTCTGCTTGCAGAGTGTCTTCTACTTGCAAATTGTCTTCTACTTGCAGAGTGTCTTCTACTTGCATAGTGTCTTCTGCTTGCAGAGTGTCTTCTACTTGCAAATTGTCTTCTACTTGCAGAGTGTCTTCTACTTGCATAGTGTCTTCTGCTTGCAGAGTGTCTTCTACTTGCAAATTGTCTTCTACTTGCAGAGTGTCTTCTACTTGCATAGTGTCTTCTGCTTGCAGAGTGTCTTCTACTTGCAAATTGTCTTCTACTTGCAGAGTGTCTTCTACTTGCATAGTGTCTTCTGCTTGCAGAGTGTCTTCTACTTGCAGAGTGTCTTCTACTTGCAGAGTGTCTACTTGCAGAGTGTCTTCTACTTGCAGAGTGTCTTCTACTTGCAGAGTGTTTTCTACAAAACTATTAAACGTGAGTCCAATGTGATGGTCTACGAAAAGAACACACACTTCAGACGAGGACTGCTGAGTGCTTTCAAGACGCCACACACATTAGAAACACCATTTCATAGCACTTCAGAAAGGCTAAATACGACTTTTTCAAAGCTCTGTATCTCGGCATAAGCGCTTCAGATGCACACATAACTACTCAAGGGTCTTGCATTGAACCTTCCCGCAGATTTTCCGCCAATAAAATAATAGGGTGACCGCTGAAAGTCCCTTAGGTACACGTAGTGCGACGAGAACACTGCACGCCAGTTCAGAGTCTTGCGCTTAGCGGCGACGGCTCACTTGATGCGTGTGGCAGAGTCGCCCTTATCGCTCCCGCGCTTCTCCGCCTCAAGCGCGGGGAAAAGCTCCGGGTAGGCGGGAGCATTAAGATATCGCGCACACGAGGAGCACAAAATCAGAGCCCTCCAAAAGGTAAACTCTGCTTTTAAAAGCAAATACATGCAAAAGTACTCAAGGATCCTGTATATAACATCGCAGAGACTTCCCACCAATAAGATGGTAGGATCACCACAGAAAGTCCCATTTTTTAAGAGCCTGCATGTTATGATCGCTTTGGAATGCAACACCTTGTGTTGGTCGTCTAGGTATTCAACGCAGTGAAGTCTGTTCTTGCACATGTAGCTTCAACATCTGCAATACGTGAACTCAATTTCCGTCTACTCACTATCAGTAAAATGTAGGCCTACACGTCCCAGCACGAAGAGACGCACAGTAAAATCTATTCGCGTTTTCTTCGCGCTTTTTGTATCGAACCTTTGAAGAATCACCTTATGTCAGACGTGTTTGCTTGTTTCCTAAGTATGTCACGAATCACAGGCGTTGATACCGCTATGAATATATACACAGTTGGGTAATTATTATTCTCATCGTAACCCAACGAACGAGTCCTTTCATCCGCTGATGCATATACTTAGAAATATTTCCACGCTCACATACACAGTGGTCAATTGATGTCAAACCGTTTAGGGGGAAAAAATCTAACAGAATATTCGATCAGCTCACTTCCACAAATACGAGTGTAAACGTACTTTCATGAATAAAATATTTACCCTTGTTGCTATTAAAGAACCCAATGCTATTTTTGCACATTTTACATATACATAGGGGATGGAGAAAATAATATGAACACCATGCAATATAGTAAATTTTGTTGCATGTTGGCAACACTGCTTCCGTGTAAATAGTGCGACGCGTATGTATTGCACAGTTTACGTGCCAAGTCTTGTAGGTTATATTTCAGTGTATTATACGCTTTGTTCCGCGACGGTTAAAACAAGCGATCGGTGAAATGTGTGATCTCTCAGACTTCGAAAGAGGGCAAATCGTTGGTGCTCTGTTAGCGGGAGCGTCTGTGACGAAAACAGCTGAATTGTTTAACGTTTCATGAGCAACAGTATCCACGGTAATGGCAGCATACACAAAACATGGTAAAACATCATCGGCGAAGAGGCATAGTGGGCGAAACCCAACGTTAACTGACAGAGACCGACGAACATTAAAAAGAATTGTGGCCAGACAACATAAAACTACCGCGGCAAAAGTGACAGCAGAACTCAACACTCACTTGAGTAGTTCTGTTTCGACAACTGCTCGCGGAGCCTGTGCGGGTCAAAGTTTAGTGACTCACAAACTTTACTCAGCCGTTCAGAGTAACGTGTGACATTGCGCGGGTCAGTATGACGTCAACAGACTGTGGACTTGTGTCTTGTTCCCAGGTTGGCCAGTGCAGGCTGCAGTCAGAATTATGAGATTTCTACCGCAAAGCTCATGATGAGTAAATAACTTGCAAGAACGCCCACCGACGATTCAGTTCACTTAACTGGCAAATTTGTGAATGATAGATAACTTCCTTGTTGTAAAACTCGATTTCCCAGGACAACAGCGATTATTCAAACGCATGTGCAAAGAAAGCTTCAGACACTTGCAGATATACAAGTTCTTATAGTCCGGCTTTACATTTCCTGTTTTTCCCAGTCATTCCATTGTAGGCCGTTCACGGTAAACTGAGCACTATTGAAAGCCCTGCTTAAGATCTACTTCTTTACTAATTATGTATTCTTCCATCACATGTAAAATTATCATTGTCATAGGCCTCATCACTTTATTCCTCCGTCGGTCAAGTGAAGCTATGGAGTTATTATAAAACTAATATATTTCAAAAAATTTCCTCATTCTTACACTTATGTGCGTTAAAAAAAAAAGAAAACAGAATACATAATTTTAGTGTACATTAATGTTTACCTGCACTACGTATGCAACGTTAAGACGTGGAACTACTTTCCCCCCGTCGTTGCCAATGCCAATTTTTCTAGGCGCATGCCACTTCGTGCGCCCGTTAAAATATGTTTAGGTAAGGACAGTAACATTTCTCAACGGTTGATGTGGAAAGCGCTTAATTCCCCGTGAACAGCTTGTAGACGCGTTGAGAATTGTGGAGGGGGGGGGCACACAGTTACTTACGTACACGCACGGAGAGGAATAATGACGCTAATAAGGAAGGAGAGCTGGATAACGGGCGCCGACGAACCGTGAGATCGCGGCGAGGTAGACGAGAGGATCCGGGCGGATGCTGATTGCTGGTCCCCCCCCTCCAGCCCATTGGTTAATGCATAAAGACGGCAGCGAAATTAGAGACCACGGAAAGCCGAAATCAGATTCTCAACGCTCGCTTCAAAAATCGTGGGTATAATCCGAACAACTTAACGGATCTCGCGAGAACGTGACAATCATTAATAAAAATCTGTTATTTACATTTTTTTTTTTTGTAAATTTATTGTTGTACGTTTATTTTTTTCACATTCCTTTTGATTGTAGTTACCTTTATTTTTATTTTGTAAAATATTTAAGGTATTCAGGCATTTTTTACAAATTAAATTCTGTTTGTGTTAGTAAATTTAATAGATCCGCAATTTAAAAAAACTCAGAAAAAAGTGTTGGCAACACGTTTGTTGGTCGACAAAAGTCTGACTTCAGTCATAAAGAAACCATTACCATCAACGTACAGAATAATAAAAAAAATTTCAACGGCCTCTTTTGTTTGAATAACATAATTAATTCAATAAATTTTCTGTTATGCTCGCTGAATTTTTTTTCCCCTACGAGAAGGAAGAAAATGTACAAAGTTTGAATAAAATTCACTATAACGACCACTCGAACAACAGACAATTAAATTGAGAACCAAGCACAGAAGGCGCGATGTATCGTGTGTTTGTAACGACGGGAGCCAGTTCTGTGCAAACTTCGTATAAAAGCTCGTTCAAAAAGATGCTTTCTGCAGCGTGTAGTAAAAAATGTATGTAAAATAATTACGAAACAGTGTTGGCGTACAAAATTGAAATGTTTTAGGCTATTGTAGTGGCTATGAATTAATGTGCACATTTATCAGTGACATTTTACTCTGTATTCAATATTATATAATATGCATGTGTGTATTTCTTATTGTGTTAAGTGACGAAACCCGGTTTTACTTACCCAAGCTGAAGGACATTTGCACTAAGAAGGTAAACATTTCTGACCCAGGTCAAAAGGCAGAAGAGTTCTTCCGTGTTTAATGGGTTGATCATTACGGACTTATTTCCTTTGCAAAAAACCGTCGCTGTAAATGTTTTCCTACAATTTCTCGCTAGAGATTGATGCCATAGGTTTAAAAGGACTTTTAAAAAAAAATTTAAATTTTGGCTATATTGTTTGTAGATTTATCTTCCATTGCAGTTAATATAATTTATGGGTACTTGGTTCGTTGTACGCGTACAGAGTGAAGAAGGACGCCGGGAAGACGCCAAAGACGTCGCTTTCCGCAATTGACGGACTTCGAGAGAGGATCTGAAGACCGCATCGTCGTATCGCCGTAAAGCCAGTCCACTATGTGGATCGCTCGAGGAATACGGCCCTATGCCACTGGTAGCAGTGGATACGTGAACAATACTGCCCTATGCCGCTGGGAGCAGTGGATATACGTGAAAAATACTGCCCTATGCTGCTGGGAGCAATGGATACGTGAAAAATACTGCCCTATGCTGCTGGGAGCAGTGGATATACGTGAACAATACTGCCCTATGCTGCTGGGAGCAGTGGATACGTGAAAAATACTGCCCTATGCTGCTGGATGCAGTGGATACGTGAACAATACTGCCCTATGCTGCTGGGAGTAGTGGATACGTGAACAGTACCGCCCTATGCAGCTGGGAGCAGTGGATATACGTGAACAATACTGCCTTATGCTGCTGGGAGCAGTGGATATACGTGAACAATACTGCCCTATGCAGCTGGGAGAAGTGGATATACGAGAACAATAATGCCCTATACTGCTGGGAGCAGTGGATACGTGAACAATACTGCCCTATGTTGCTGGGAGCAGTGGATACGAGAGCAATACTGTCATATGCCACTGGGAGCAGTGGATATACGTGAACAATACTGCCCTATGCTGCTGGGAGCAGTGGATACGTGAACAATACTGCCCTATGCTGCTGGGAGCAGTGGATACGTGAATGCTCTCACGCTAGGGGTCAGGCCAGAGCATTGTGGAACGCCATAGACTGGCGATGTGTGGTGTGCAGTGATGAGTTCCTAGTCGGAGGGCCTCTGGTGAACGTCACTATCCCAATCTCGCTACAGAGCAGCACACTCCCTTCACGTTGCTCAGGCTTGCCAGGGCCTACATTAGCCGATCCCCTCTCGTCGCGTTGCGTGGAACATTGACGACCCAGCGGTACGTGGACGAGACTTGTGCCCTAATCTGCTCTCATTTCTGGCTGAGAGTCCAGGGGCGATATTCCCGCGGAATAGCGCCCAACCGTGCATGGCCCGAGTCATCCGGGACTGCCTCCGTCATGTTCAAACACTACCAAGGCCTACTCGCTCCCCTGACATGCCACCAATCGAGCATGTGCGGGACCAGTAGCTGCGGCCATGCCACAGTATCCGTGATTCGGAACACAGTTCAACAATTGTGGGCCGTTTGCCTCGGGAAATCATTCGGGACTCCATGCCAGGCGGTATTGCGGCGCGTATCGCAGTGCGAGGAGGTGCGACGCAGTATTGAAGATGACCCAGTGGCGTACCACGGATCCATGTGTAATTGGCCTGATGCTCTGTTCTTGTGATCACGTGTATTACATATATAAAGTTTCAGTACCATTTGATGCATCCTTCTGTGCGCGCTATTTTTATTGCCCAGCAGTGTATTTCGTTTCAATGCGGAAGTTGTAAGATTGTAAAACCTCGAACTCAAGTATCTCCAGCAAGGATTCGTTTTCCGTATTCGAGCTGCTGGGGCCTGGACTCGGAGCTTAGGGAACAGCGGGTCGCACCAGAGGGTGGGTCAACCTGCTGGCCGCGTCAGCTCGAGCGAGGCCTTGGCAACGAGGACCAGCGAGCCTGGAAAGAAGAAGAAGAACGACGTGGTGGTTGGAGCGGTGCTGGCTCCTCGACAAACAGCCGACGGCCAAATATTGACGCAGNCCCCCCCCCCCACCATCAAAGCAGTCTCGCGACCCAGTTCGCCTGGTGTCTGACCGGCCGCTATCAAGTCTCGAGTGCTGTGCGGTCAGCTGGGGCCGCGGTGGTGTAGTGGCTAGACTAATCGCCTCCCACCTAGGTGAACTGGTGCTCGATTCCCGGCGAGGTCCCTCCCGGGTTCTCGCATGTGGGGATCGTGCCGGACGATGCCGCTGGTCGGCGGGTTTTCTCGGGGATCTCCCGTCTCCGCTGCCCTTGTATTCCGGAGCTGCTCCATGCCTCACCTCGCTTCACCCTCGTCGTCTCTCGAGACCTCGATGTTAACGTTTGATCAGGGGGGTGGGGGCATAGGCGAGGGAGTGCGATAGGGGCGTTTGCCTCACCCGAGAATCCACATTTTTGTGCGATTGGAAAATTTACTTCCTTGCATTGCTGGCCTTGCATAAGGAAAATTTGTAAATATTTAATTCTGTTTTTTTTATCATTTAAACTGGTGTGTCAGCTAAATAAAATGTTGATTTATAAATCTGTTTACACATTTTTGTCTCAAAAAATTAATTAGTGTTAGAGGAACACCCATGATTTTGTAATGGAATGAGGTCATTTACTGCTAAATAATAACCTTGAAAGTGATATAATTTCCCGGGCCCGTTTTATAGGTGGCTGTTAAAAGGTATCTAATTTTGAAGAAGAATGCAATCCTCCTCTCCCCCCTTACACTTATTCAAGAAGAATGCAATTCTTCTCCCTCCCCCCCCCCTCATTCAAGCCCCACAAATAATCTCCAGCACTTTATATAGCCCCCTGTTAAAAATGGGCATGTGTAAGCCACCTAGTGTGGTTGTACGAGCTCATGTGCTCCGGGTGTTAACGATGCCGCGCGGGTAAATTGGGGCAATTACGAGAATAATTACTAGCAATATTCTTGACAAGACTGCAGAATATTAAATGTTGTAAAATATTTCAATTGCAAAAACAAAATAAGTGTTGTTTAAAAAAATATGAGTTTCTGGGCCTCTTAGCATGTCGTCCTCAAATAAATAAGTAATCTTTCTTCACTTCACGTGTAAACAAAAGAAAATAATAAATGAAGAATTTAATTTTCCCAAACAGTAAACTTAAGCCATCGGTTCGATTTTCGTACCTTTTTTCAGATTCATTATGTATGTTTAATATTGACTTAAGTTATATTTCAGGGTTCCAGTCCCATATATTCAGACTCTCAACTCGAGTTTTGCTCACCACTCCTAATCTGTTTATGTTTATTTTATTTGCCTGTAGCTAATTTATTAGCGGTAAAACTGCTTGTCTTAACATACATGTGGTCCCTTTCATGTAGGATCTCTGTTTAATTTACATAAATATTGTGCGGACTGCTTCCAGTTCTGTGGTATTGTTCAACTTTGTTCCTCTTCGACATCGCATTATACACGCGCGTGCGTGTGTGAATGTGTAGTTGAACTACAACAGATTAGCACTCGTCAAGAGGTTCGGAGAAATTCCTGGTACTCCGAGACTGCTTAAAATCTCGTCAGCATTGCTGGACAAAGCGAACGCGGCGTTTGTCGTGTTTGAATTCCTTGTATTCGGTAGCAGTCGAAATTCTTGTAATCATGACTCAGCCAATTCTTGTCATATGTCTTCCAGTTACTGTCTTCCTCGTAAGCAATATGTATCGAATCACCTCCCTCTCTTTTCCTATAATAAATTTGAGTAGCCATTGCATTAATTAAAAACAACGTATGTATAGTGTTTATTATCCGAAGAGTAAAATATGTACTTCAAATTGTAATAAACTAACTTAAAACTTTTTTACATATATTGACAATGTTAGTACTTGCAAGAATGCATTCCCCATTTTTAAAATAATAATGTCCAGAATCTGCCTCACTAAATTATTTCATGGTGAAATTATACCAATTGCTTAGGTACAATAAGCACTCGTTACTAACATAACAAAGATAATACTTTGCAAAATGTTTATAACAATGTTGAACTGACTGAATATATATATACATATAGTTAATATCATATAAAAGATATAATATATATTACGTTACTATGCCGGCGAAGCCTAAATGTGGCCGGCAGGTTTGTTGGTTAACGCCAAATGCTGATATGATCGACTAGAAGAGGAATCTTCTACAACACGCCCTAGCCATCCTTGGATTCGCTGTATCGTCACAAGAGCATCGATTGCGGTAGGTTGTTTATACTCGACTGCGATACCTGAAGCTGTAATAAATTTACGCGCAGGAAATCCTTCATCCAAAATGTTATAATATGTGTGTGATGTGAATACGCACACCCTTTATTTTTCATTCCCATTATAAGAATGGAAAAAAAGGAGAGAAAATTAAAGTGTGATTTACCATTGAAAACGATATTGAGATACGGTTGGATATTTATTGTTTTACGTATTAAACAATACAACAAGCAGATGCACGTACTTATTCGTACGATGTACATACATCAACGTTTCCGTCGTTGTTTGTTTGTTAAAGCATGCTGCATCTAGGGCCATCTGTTTTTCGCGAAAGGATTCCACTGTAGATAGTACTGCAGAACACGTTAGTTAACAACCTATTTTATCGTCGGATGATTTTAACTCCCACGCTTCTTAGTCATCTGCCAGCCAATCACCGGCGTTCAGTGTCGGGATAACTTAATATCTGGTCGGCGCCGTCAAGTAGAAACACAGACGCACAGTCAACAGCCGAAGGATATTTCTAAGTGAGCACATACGAAGTTGAAGAACGGGTGTCCCATACGCACACCTCTCACACAGCTAATGTCCGCCTAGGATCTCAGTTACCAATGCACCGGTGTCTACGGAAGTCTTTGAAATTGCAAAACTATAATTCAATACATCAGATGTGTTCCCTGCAGCGGCGTGTGGCGACTGTTGCGAGGTAAGCCGTGTTTTGCCCTGTGCTATACCTAATCGTTGGCTAGACTACACATCGACCACACTTAAAGACGTAGTTCTGCATTTTACGTCACAGCACGTGTGTGATGGGTGCCTCGCCGCTCTCTCGTGAGTGGCCGCAGTACATTCAGTATCTCCCGGCTCCACTCTGGTTACTGGCTCCTGCTGCGTGCGCCGAGTGTGTACAGCGCTGAGCAAGCCCCAGCTTACCTCGCAGCACTTCACACCACACGCCACTGGTTCCCCACCCTCACCCCACCTCCAATCCCCGCTTCACACGAGGGAACAGCAGCAGGGACGAAGCTACCGCAGGTGTTACGTGTTTTCCACGGCACTTGTGGGCTTTAACAGCGACGTCCCTGTCACATCGTGTATCGTGCATGTCCCTCTCTTGCCAGGTTTCACACTCACTACTTCATTAACATTAGATGCCGTTTCTCATTCCTTTTGACACACTAATTAACATCCAATCTTAAAAACTCATCTCTGCTTCCATACCGCGGCTAATTCAGTTACTCCCGCGGAATTGTTTCGTGACAGCGAAAAACCACCTCGCAAAGGTAATAGATATTTGTTCAACTAAACATTACTCGGGTACTCTATATTTAATTGCATACACTTTGTGTGATATTTGCAGCAGACTAGTGGATCAGCGCCATCTTCAGGAATGTTCTCAACTTTATTTTCCCTAACAAACCTGCAACCGAAGTTTTCCGGTAGAACTCACATCCACTCTGCATAAGAATGTAATTTACAAACCTGCAACAGAAGTTTGCAGGTTAGAACTCCACATACATTCTGCATAAGAATTTAATTACATGCAATGTAAGTTATAAACGTAATTAGATTCACACATTGCCTTTGAGAGGAGTACGCGACACATTTTCTTAAATAACACAATTTGCGTCTGCAGTTTTGCAAGGTATTTATTACTATTCCTTATTTCCTATGCAAAGGCTGTGTGAAATATAATAGTAATAATAATAATTATTATTATTATAGATGGGGACCCTTAGCCGGATTTCTAGCAAACCCGACCAGTTTTCTCGTGGTTATATCTTTCACCGATCTATATTTAACGAAGTGTGAGTTCAGGTGTGCAGAATAGTTCATTATATAGTTTTCTACGGTGTTTTTGTGACTGCCTGGTCCAGCGCAGCAGGTCTCCTCCGGTAACAACGACGTCGCGACGTTTGTAACAGCCGAGCACACAGCTACGTGGCTCGCGCTGTGCGTAACCACTTGTTATACAACCGCATCAGTCGTGTTTGTTTATTGTTGGACTGCTTGGGATTGTTTAAGAAACCGCCCTCTCCCCTCCCGCTCGCGTACCGTTTCCCTCCACGCCTTCCGCGCCCAGGGTCAATGCCAATGTCACAAACGAGGTCAACGACCAACCGAACTAGTCCGGGGGATCAACAACTCAGGAGGGGATTTGGCGAAATTCTTCGCCTGTTTTGTTTTTAATTACTCTTGAGACCACCCGAAAATTTTCCACCGGCGCTATCTCGCCACCGAGGACGGCACGATTGCCGAAAAGTGCACGCATCTGAAAAAGTTTTGCGCCGCCTGGATTTTTTGAGTTGCTCGTTTTCCCACGAGCCACGAGAATGTATGGGCAGACATTCACGCTGTCTATACTGTATATTCCGCGTTTGTGCCCAGCAAGCGCGGTAGCTATAAGGGCGACATTGCCATGCGCATCAAGTGCGCCATCGCCGCTAAACGCAAGGCTCTCAACTGGCCCGCAGTGTTCTCGTCGCACTGCGTGTACATATGGGATTATTGTACTGATGGAAAGTCTGTGGGAAGGTTCAATGCAGGTCCCTTGAGTAGTTTCGTGTGTATCCGACGCTTATATTTTAAAATACAACACTTTGAAGGAGAAAAAAAGAAAGCCATTTTTAGCCATTTAAGAGTACTCTGAAATGGTGTTTCTAATGTGCATGACATATTGAAAGCACTCGACAGCCCTCGTCTGAAGTGTGAGTTCTTCTCGTAGACCAGCACATTGGACGCACTTTTAATAGTTTCGTGGGAAAACGAGTATTTCAAACACACTGCAAGGCATTTCAAGCGCCGGGTAGGCGAGCACCTTAAGGGGTTCGCCTGGTGACGGGTGTGTCTGTGTGACTGTGGCAACAAATCAACGCAGCACCACGGGCGATGGCGACTGACGTACGTAGAGCGGTATCTCCTCTACGCATGCGATGCTCAACTGTTGTGCAGTCTTTCCGTTGGCAACTCGCCTGAACGTGACTTTAAGCGCCGACCCTGTAACTTCATTGAACGCGACTACGTGGCAAAGTACAGCGCATGTCTCTATCGTAGTTTCGTATATATCCGGTTCGTGTATTTTAAAATATAGCAGTCTGAAAAAATAACGTTTTTATCTATTTTGAATAATGTTTTCAATGCGCGTAATGTCTGGAAATTCCCATTCCGTCGTCGTCTGGAATGTCATTTCTTTTCGTAAGTAAACCTATTGACGACATGTTTAATAGTTTCGTAAAAAAAAAAAAAGTTTTCTTATTTTCAAACACGCAGCAAGGCATTTCAAGTGCCGGGTAGGCGACCACCTTAACGAACAGTTTTTTTAATAATGCGCCGACTGTCCCAGCGAAAGTCCTCCATTTCCAGCCAATTACAGACAGTGCAAAACTTTTTTGTGAGGTGTGTGCGCCTTGGTCCGTTATCTTGATTCCGTCGAGAAAAAGGGGGGGGGGGAGTGCCGACGCGATGCGGGTAACAAATCTATATAATCGACGGTCACCGAGAGAGTTTGCCAGAGTCATTATGGAGAACCGCGATATCGCTAATACACCCGAGATAGCGTCGTGACACTCGGGTGATTGATTACAGGGTTCAGCGTTGAGTTGCGTGCGTCGTATGTCGTATGTGGTATGCGGTCGGTGAGTGACCTTACGTAACGCACGATGACAGCACCGGTCCACGTGCTCGTCTGGTATCTGTTTAATGTAGAGGTATAGTCCATTCACGGTTACTCACAACTTTGCTGAAGCCCCGCTAAAGTTCTACTAACAGGATATTACTCCGCCTCATGCAATTACAGCTTAACTGAATCTATAAAATTACACCAAAGGGACAGCGCACCGCATTCGTGCGCGCTCAGTTCAGTAATATTTTGCATAAGAACTATTTCTTACTAGGCATTACCAACACACCTATTTTCTCCCTGTTTTTACTCACATTAATTATAAATAAATTATTATAATTTACAGATAAAATATAAGTAGATGTTCATTTTAATTAGATACAGGTATATTTAGGTTAACAGACGTATACTAGATTGTGATTCATGACGTATTTAGGAAACAAGGAAGCACGTTGCAGTTGGGGTGATTTTTCTGACGTTTAAGTTCAAAACACGAAATTATAAAAATAAAAAAAAATATTACTTTTCTTTCGAAACTTAGAAACAATTTCAGAGACAGTTTTAGGAACTCATAATAAAGGTAAAACGATGGTTTTAGTTATCGGATATGGGGATCAGGGTAAGATGTTCGTACATTAATTTCTCACTGTTTAGTATTCATTCGCAACTGATACAAAGTTTTAAGCAATTTACGAAGGTGACGCATGGTTTAGGGCCCTGAGTTCGAAGCCTGAAATCGTAAAAGAAAATTAATGTTATAGTGGATTTAGAAACAATCTGGCGATTTTCCCGAGTGATAGGAGATTCTAAAATCAGACAGGGTGATTCTAAAATCATGGGACAAACATTGAGGGGTGGTAGAGCTCACTAAAACAAACAATTATTGTATAGGAATATATGGGCGGAAGTGACGCGTTGAGGCACAAACACAAAAACATAACATATTAACGGAAACATAAAATGTTCATTAGCAGCATACTTAACGAGTGATTCCGTACATACAATGTTAAAACAGTCGCTGGAAATGCATCCACCAACAGTCACGCATGCTTGGCGACCTCTGCATATGGCGTGATTGGCTGACAATGGTGGCGTGCGTGAAATACCCGGCGTATTTGAATCTGTTCGCCAATCACTCCACCGACGCTACCAAGCTTGCATTACTGCCGGTGGTAGCAATTTTGAGCACTTATTATAAACATTGCTGTAAAAAGGCATTTAGCGGCGACGTTGTAAATAAACAATGTGTTGCATTTCATGTGTTATTTGTGTGTTTGTGCCTCAACGCGTCACTTCCGCCCATATATTCCTATACAATAATTGTTTGTTTTAGTGAGCTCTACCACCCCTCAATGTTTGTCCCATGATTTTAGAATCACCCTGTATGGAATGGTGATGCACGCTGATATCTTAGTTAATGTTCAGGTGTCGAGAAGTTAACATCGATTTGGAAGCATTCTCTTGCTATACAATGAATACGAATTGTGAATACGAAGGGTATTGACCTTTGACCTCAGAACGTGGAGCCGCGACCTGCATCATCGCTGCCTGATTGCCGACTGTGTCGATTCTGCGATCGAGTTTTTACCTTCGGCCAAAATGCTTGTCGACATGAATGAATCACCTGTACGAAGGGTTCTTTTCGCATGAGGAAGAATTACGACAATGGCCACGCACAGTTTATGCAAGGTGATATATTGAAGAACCACATCAAGAACTGTAACGATTCGTATTTTGAGAGCCAGAAAGTGATGTCGTCAATACCCCCTGCCACATCCGTGGGTATTGATTCCACAGACGATTATGATGGGACAGTTAATGCTAGTGACGGAATGAAAGACCTACGAGGTTTGGTAGAGTCGGTCTGTGTGGAATGTACACCTGCAAGACGTTCGCGTGCAATCGACGAACTTCAGAANTACGAGGTTTGGTAGAGTCGGTCTGTGTGGAATGTACACCTGCAAGACGTTCGCGTGCAATCGACGAACTTCAGAACAAACAGCTGTCGGCTCTAAATACTGATGATGACCACGCGACCCCTACGAAGAAAAGTAAACTTGATGTTGAGGATGAAACAGGAGGTGAAGACGACCATCAAGACAGCTTTGATGATAATGACACTGACAGTGTTGATGAAGACGGTGACGATTTCCTCGATGCACTCTCCGCCACATTTGCTGCAACAAGCGACACGAAGAAGGCAGAAATAAGACGACAAGAACGCTGACTTAATATTTCTTGAAGACCCCAATGAACTTGTTAATAGACTCAGATATCTGATTGACCCGTAAAAATGCGGGGATCTCTCACACGTTGTTGAAATATCTTTAATTATTAGGGAACTGAAGGGGAGGGGTTATATCGCATGATGTGATGAACTGCCCTCTTATTAAATTGTAATTACAAAACAATAAATTAGTTTCATAAATTAATTGTTTTTTTTTCTTTATTTTCTTTATCATACCTCACAACTTTAAAGTGGCGCTATGAGCACTCAGCTACTGACGTAAAGATCCGCATATAGAATGATGATAAATACTTTACGTACACAAAATGCATGAATAGTGAACAGAATACTAAATATTAAGTCTGTCATCATGTACAAATTTTGGAGACAATTAGTGAATATAATTTTTAATATGTATGTATAGAGACAGGCGACAAACCCATGGACTGATTATCGATTGATGATTGATTATTGATAGAAAGATTGCGAAAGATTTTATGGATTGATGGTCAAGAAGAGCACGAGAGTTAAGACTGTTTAATCACCCTCGTACATTCCAAGTCTCAAGGGACTAGCAGTATTGGCATTTAAATTAATGCCAATCATGCCTATAAAAGTGTCGGTAGATGCTGATCCATGCCATCATTATAACATACTCGTGCATGTGGTTACTGTTAGTATGGTGGGCTTGGATTGGTCACATATACACATATAAAAAAATATCTGAGTAGCATTCTTATACCTGCAAATCAGTCGAGGAAGTAAATAATTTGCAGATTCTATCATCGTGTATTAATCAGTCTTCAAGAGGGGACTGGATATGTAGTAATTGAATGAAAGACTTGTGCATGTTTCCTCAATACCCTATGTATAATATCGGTACAATATAAAAAATAAATAAATACATTATTTTAAATAAAGAGTGATTTTTATAATCGGATAATCAATATAGATTTATTATTTGAAATACCCTATGCCTATAAAACCAATATGGCTACCAGAAACAAGCATATACTTGAATAATTAGTGGGCATAACTGCCGAGCACCTTCGGGTACGTTCGACAAACCCAAATCGATGGCTTCCGAGCACCCCCTGATTCGAGCCGAAGATTGCCGAACTCGTCCGAGTCGAGCCGATAACCGCTGGCCGCCCAGCTGCACAGCTCCTATTTAAAATACATTGCGCTAGACTTCCTTTAATCATACTACTCCAGTTTGGTGGAATGGGTTCTCCGGTAGCTGGTGATATCGAAACTACCGTACATTCTAACCAAAAAGGCGTCGAGTGCATTTATATTCGAGAGTCATCTAGACATCTTCTTAAATCGGAAGTGCCGACAAACGCGAAATTCTGTGGAGATTATTTGTCTTTAAGGCACCCGTATACCTGAAGATATTTTTACACTTCTGAGGCACAACTGCAAGAAGGCGATAAGGGTGACAGTAATACGCAAATCAAGTGCTCCGTCGCCGCTAAGCGTAAGATTGCAAACTGGCGTGTAATCTTTCCGACGTGCAGAATCTTCTACGGGACTTTAAACTTTGACTCTATAATTTCACTAGTGGGAAGTATGTAGCGAAATTCAGTGCAGAGCGTTATGCTAGTTTCGCAGGAATTCGCCTAGGATATTGTTAACTAACAGTGTGGAAACATCGCATTTGGCGAAGTTGAAGAGCAACAAAATAGTGTTTGCAATAAGCGTGATCCACCGAAAGTTGTATTCCACAGTAGTGTGAAATGTTATTCCTTTTCGTGTGCAAACAGATTGTGTACATATAAAAGTATGTTTTCTTAAAACGTGTCTTACAAACACACCGTCACTCAGGTAGCGCGTCGGGTACATACGAACTGAAACAACTGCAAATCGCGAACTACAAATTATCGGCCAGTTCATCAGTGTTTGCTGTACTTGTTTAAATTTAATAATAATCACGTCTTAAATTGTAACATTTTTCAGTACTTAAATATGCATATTACTATTTAGTATTAATTACCTGTTCCATTAATGTTTAATAAGGACTATTAATTTTCTACGGTGTTTGTTAAATTGTAATAACTATTAATTTTTTGTTACTTCCGAACAGTAATAAGCAAGTGTAAATTATAAAAATGGTTCAGTGTGAGAGAAGGCACATACGCTTTAACTGCGCCAAACAAAGACGATTTATTATTACTATTATTATGCAATCACCGCTGTAATACGTATCACAGGCGATTACAAAAAATAAATGTTATAGGCACTCCACTAGTAAAATAATCGGACGAGTAGCCGCTGCGAGCTGTACGTCGATACACTCCGGGGAGTGCAACATCGTTGTTGTTATATATATTTCTGACACTCGTTCAGTTAGTAACTATAGTCGGTTCACGACTGGAAGAGACTTTTGAAAATCAACCTTTGAAAAAACACCCTAGCCGTTAGCTACANACGAGGTTTGGTAGAGTCGGTCTGTGTGGAATGTACACCTGCAAGACGTTCGCGTGCAATCGACGAACTTCAGAAAAAACAGCTGTCGGCTCTAAATACCGATGATGACCACGCGACCCCTACAAAGAAAAGTAAACTTGATGTTGAGGATGAAACAGGAGGTGAAGACGATCATCAAGACAGCTTTGATGATAGTGACTATGAAGACAGTGCTGATGAAGACGATGACGATTTCCTCGATGCACCCTCCGCCACATTTGCTGCAACAAGCGACACGAAGAAGGCAGAAATAAGACGACAAGAACGCTGACTTCATATTTCTTGAAGACCCCAATGAACTTGTTAATAGACTCAGATATCTTATTGACCTGTAAAAATGCAGGGATCTCTCACACGTTGTTGAAATATCTTTAATTATTAGAGAACTGAAGGGGAGGGGTTATATGACATGATGTGATGAACTGCCCTCTTATTAAATTGTAATTACAAAACAATAAATTAGTTTCATAAATTAATTGTTTTTTTTTCTTTATTTTCTTTATCATACCTCACAACTTTAAAGTGGCGCTATGAGGTAAAGATCCGCATATAGAATGAGGATAAATACTTTACGTACACAAAATGCATGAATAGTGAACAGAATACTAAATATTAAGTCTGTCATCATGTACAAATTTCGGAGACAATTAGTGAATATAATTTTTAATATGTATGGATAGAGACAGACGACAAACTCATGGACTGAATATCGATTGATGATTGATTATTGATAGAAAGATTGCGAAAGATTGATAAAAAGATTGCGAAAGATTTTATGGATTGATGGTTAAGAAGAGCACGAGAGTTAAGACTGTTTAATCACCCTCGTACATTCCAAGTCTCAAGGGACTAGCAGTATTGGCATTTAAATTAATGCCAATCATGCCTATAAAAGTGTCGGTAGATGCTGATCCATGCCATCATTATAGCATACTCGTGCATGTGGTTGCTGTTAGTATGGTGGGCTTGGATTGGTCACATACACACATATAAAAAAATATCTGAGTAGCATTCTTATACCTGCAAATAAGTCGAGGAAGTGAATAGTTTGCAGATTCTGTCATCGTGTATTAATCAGTCTTCAAGAGAGGACTGGATATGTAGTAATTGAATGAAAGACTTGTGCATGTTTCCTCAATACCCTATGTATAATCTCGGTACAATATAAAAAATAAATAAATATATTATTTTAAATAAAGAGTGATTTTTATAATCGGATAATCAATATAGATTTATTATTTGAAATACCCTTTGCCTATAAAACCAATATGGCTACCAGAAACAAGCATATGCTTGAATAATTAGTGGGCATAACTGCCGAGCACCTTCGGGTACGTTCGACAAACCCAAATCGATGGCTTCCGAGCANCTTGAATAATTAGTGGGCATAACTGCCGAGCACCTTCGGGTACGTTCGACAAACCCAAATCGATGGCTTCCGAGCACCCCCTGATTCGAGCCGAAGATTGCCGAACTCGTCCGAGTCGAGCCGATAACCGCTGGCCGCCCAGCTGCACAGCTCCTATTTAAAATACATTGCGCTAGACTTCCTTTAATCATACTACTCCAGTTTGGTGGAATGGGTTCTCCGGTAGCTGGTGATATCGAAACTACCGTACATTCTAACCAAAAAGGCGTCGAGTGCATTTATATTCGAGAGTCATCTAGACATCTTCTTAAATCGGAAGTGCCGACAAACGCGAAATTCTGTGGAGATTATTTGTCTTTAAGGCACCCGTATACCTGAAGATATTTTTACACTTCTGAGGCACAACTGCAAGAAGGCGATAAGGGTGACAGTAATACGCAAATCAAGTGCTCCGTCGCCGCTAAGCGTAAGATTGCAAACTGGCGTGTAATCTTTCCGACGTGCAGAATCTTCTACGGGACTTTAAACTTTGACTCTATAATTTCACTAGTGGGAAGTATGTAGCGAAATTCAGTGCAGANAGTGGGAAGTATGTAGCGAAATTCAGTGCAGAGCGTTATGCTAGTTTCGCAGGAATTCGCCTAGGATATTGTTAACTAACAGTGTGGAAACATCGCATTTGGCGAAATTAAAGAGCAACAAAATAGTGTTTGCAATAAGCGTGATCCGCCAAAAGTTGTATTCCGCCGTAGTGTGAAATGTTATTCCTTCTCGTGTGAAAACGGATTGTGTACATATAAAATTATATTTTCTTAAAACGTGTATCAGAAACACACTGCCACTCAAGTTGCGCGCTGGGTCCATACGAACTGAAACAACTGCAAATCACGAACTACAAATTATCGGCCAGTTCATCAGTGTTTGCAGGGCTTGTTTAAATTTAATAATAATCACGTCTTAAATTGTAGCATTTTTCAGTACTTAAATATGCATATTACTATTTAGTATTAATTACCTGTTCCATTAATGTTTAATAAGGACTATTAATTTTCTACGGTGTTTGTTAAATTGTAATAACTATTAATTTTTTGTTACTTCCGAACAGTAATAAGCAAGTGTAAATTATAAAAATGGTTCAGTGTGAGAGAAGGCACATACGCTTTAACTGCGCCAAACAAAGACGATTTATTATTACTATTATTATGCAATCACCGCTGTAATACGTATCACAGGCGATTACAAAAAATAAATGTTATAGGCACTCCACCAGTAAAATAATCGGACGAGTAGCCGCTGCGAGCTGTACGTCGATACACTCCGGGGAGTGCAACATCGTTGTTGTTATATATATTTCTGACACTCGTTCAGTTAGTAACTAGTATGACATTCCTTCTGCAGTGAAAATAGCAACCCTTTTTCCTTTCATCTCTCCCTCTCTCTCTCACTCTCTCCCATACGNCAGTGAAAATAGCAACCCTTTTTCCTTTCATCTCTCCCTCTCTCTCTCACTCTCTCCCATACACACATACACATAAACACACACGCAAACATATATATATATATATATATAAAACCTGCCCGATCTAAATTACAATACTACTTATTCCAGAACAATTAATTCATAATTTCACAATTTGTTATTTTTTCCCTATCTTAAGCTGTTCCTTAAGTACAGCTTTATATTTGTAAGATATTTTTTTAACCATTTATGAGAAAAAGTGACGCTTTAACACAATAGTTGAAATGCTTGTTGACGATAAGTGAAATATTTAAGTTCGATCATGATAGTTCGTCGAGTAATTGACGCGAATTTCGACCTGTGATAAGGCAAAGGACTTGTTCGATGTCCTTCCTTCCCACACCCCACTTCACAAGGGAAACAAAGACGATCGCGATGAGTAACCCCAGCGCACGTCGGCAACGTTTGCTCGGGACAAATTCCCGCTTATTTCGGCAAGACTTCTGGCAACAGGAAGGTGGGCAAACCTGTTTGCGTGCAGGTTTCCTGGAAGAGAGCGTGTATACAGGCCACTACTGGACTGGACTGCCCTTCGTGGAAGAGTGTCGTCGGAAGCTGGGCGACTCAAGGCACGACAGTTCGAGGGCGTATCGTCGGCACATGAGCAAAGCGACGACATGAAATGCTAGTATAGACAGTCTCATTAACGAGTGCAATATTCCCACAGTTCTTTTTAAAGTCGTGGTAAAATATTTTCTGCTGACATGCCAGGAAGGTTGACATCAGCCGAGTTTTTTATAAACCGTTATACAATAAAGAGCCAAAAAAAACTGGCACAGGCGTGCGTATGCAAATAACAGAGGTATGGAACCAACCAGAGTAACGCGATGCGGTCGGCAGCTAGATCGGTTACTGCTGCTACAATGGCAGGTTATCAAGATTTAAGCGAGTTTGAACGTTGTGTTATAGTCGGCGCACGAGAGATGGGACATAGCATCTCCGAGGTAGCGATAACATTTGGATGTTCGCGTACGATCATTTCACGAGTGTACCGTGAATATCGGGAATCCGGTAAAACATCGCACCTTCGACATCGCTGCGGTCGGAAAAAAGATCGTGAACGAACGGGACAAACGACGACTGACGAGAATCATTCAATGTGACAGACAAGCAACCCTTTCTCAAATTGGCGCAGATTTCAATGCCTCCTGCATACCTTCAGANGTGACAGACAAGCAACCCTTTCTCAAATTGGCGCAGATTTCAATGCCTCCTGCATACCTTCAGACATTAGTCGAGTTTATGCCACGTCGTCTTGCGGCACTTCTGCGTGCTCGCGGAGGCCCTACACGATATTAGGCAGGTGTGCCAGTTTTTTTTGGCTCTTAAGTGTATATATGNGCCAGTTTTTTTTTGCTCTTCAGTGTAATTGGCGGAGGGAGATGCCGCTGTAGCCAGAGAAACAACTACGTATACAGGACTGCTTAAAAACTGTAAAGAAAAGGAAGTGCACTTGTTTTTTTGGACAGACGACACCGATATCTTTGTACCAATAACCCTGGTGATAGAGCGTACAATACTTTAGGGCAAATGGATTTTGCATTTTCTGCAATTTTAAAGTAATCTAAGTTTATTGTTTTTTATTAATATTTTTTCTTTTTATACATTTGACGTAATGGTATAGATTGTTCACAGCAAGCTGAGCACTTTTGGAAACTCTGCCTAGGATTTACTTCTCTGTTTATTCTGTAACCTTCCAACATCGTACATTTAACATTGTCAGGGGCTGGATCACTTTATTCGTGCACCATTCCAAGCAAACCCCTGGAACTGTTACGAAAGTAAATGACACGTGTAACTAATGTGCAAACACATACTCTAATCTGAATAAAGCAAGAAGAACTAACGTCGGTGTTTATAAATTTAAACACTACGCCCTCAACACGTCAAGACTATATTATTTAATTTGCTAACAACGCAACTAAGATTAGTATAAGCTGTTCACGGTAAAGTGAGCTCTTTAAAGACCCTAGTAACTTTTTCCTTTCAGCTATTTTTTATCCTTTAAAAGCATTTTTAAATAAATGTTGCCGTGTAAGTAATTATCACAGTGTGTTTATTCCACCGCACTCGGAAGTTAACGTCTAAGGGTAAATTAAGATATATTTATTGACTTATTCAAAATAAGAGGGCTTTCAAAAGTGCTCACTTTACCGTGAATAGCATATAGTAGCCTTCATGTCAGTGTTAATAGTAGTACGTATGTACGCAGGTGGGGACAGTGATTTTTTTTTAAAGATGGATTTCAAAAGTGCTCATTTTACCGTGAACAGCCATTAATTGGTCTAAGTCACTCAAATTTGAGCATGGATATAAAAAACTTGGTTTCCAAGTCCATAACGTTGGTATTGTAACATGAATAGCAATAAAACGCAGTTCTGATGAGAAGCGGTGTCTGTTTGATGAACGTCACGACAGCCAGCACCTTCTCGTCGCCTTTACCAGTGCAATCCGGTTGGCCGCTAGTTGACCTTGACGACGGTCACACGCCGCGACGCCTACCAATCACGAGCAGGGTTGCCAGATCCGTGTACAGCTGACCCGACAACCCTGCCTAACTTGTAACCCAAGTCAGAAAACTTACATATATATATATGTATAATTTATTTTATACTGAATAGAAAACAATGATGCAGTTAGTAAATCCAGTTAATTTTCAGTAGCCTTTATTTAAACGTAACGGTACTGTACACGACTCTTCACAGTTGCTCGATACACTTCGCATAATGATCAGTGATCACGAAACAAATATGATATCCCCCTCCCCTCCCAGAAGAGAGCAATGGCATTTCTATTCGGCAAGTATCTCATTTCATTTTACGAATAAGACTGTTCTAATGAATACGTGCATTTGGGTAAGTGCAACATAAATAAATAAATTAATTAATAATCGTTAATCCCCCCCCCCCTTTTCGCCGAGCGAGGTGGCACAGTGGCAAACTTTTGGATTCGCATTCGGGACGACATGGGTTTGGGTCCCGGTCCGGCCATCCTGGTTTCTGTTTTCCGTGGTTTCTCTAATGACCTCGCTGTCGACGAGAAGTTCAGGCATGCCTTACGCCTACATATTTTCCATCCAAACTGGACGTGATGCAAGGCGACGAACAATAATTTACAGCGATATAGTCTTAGAAATAAAAGAATCGGTGTGTGACTTTGTCGGGGAAACAGCCGTGGGTTTCACGTCAGTGCGTCTGTGTAGTCCATTCTCGGTTACTTATCATTTTTTCCGAAGCCTTGCTAAAGTTCTACTTCCAGAATATTCCTCCGCCTAATGCTAACAAAGCCTAACTTAAGTCTAGAAAATTACACCAAAAGGACAGCGCTCCGCATTCCTGCACACCCTGTGTGATAATATTTTGCATTGGAACTATTTCTTACTAGGTATTACCAACACACCTATTTTCTCTTTATTTTCATTCATATTGATTATAAGTGAAACATTATAATTTTATATCAGCAAAAGTTCAATTTATTCGAAAATAAGCTACTTTTATTTTGACGTAAGAATGAAGCGCTTGTGATGGATGGCATACTTAGGAAAACGTTTGATTCAGAAAGTGTGAAGAAACCGCGACTAGACTATAGTGGTGATATTTCCTTTCGGACATCCTATGGGGATTAAATGAAATTAAGAAATGGATACACTGAAAAAGGTTTGTTGAATCAAACAAAGTTTGCTGGGAAATAAAATATTTTGTTGTCGAAACCCAATGATTTTGTGGATCTTATTTGGTTGCCCCAAAATAAAGATTTGGTGGTGGAACTAAATATTTGTTTTTCTCTACAGTTTCGGTTTGTATCAAAAATTGAAATTCCGACCGAAAGTCGAACTTCATCATCTTCATCTGAGAGGTATACATTAGCAACTTCAGCTAAAGTGACTATTGATAAATACGACAGTTTTTAAATAAATATATTTCGAGTACCGGACAACGTGCGTAAATAAATATTTCAAGTTGTGCAGCTTTACTGTTCAGTTTCCTTTTGAACTTGTTTTATTAGACGTTTATATTATTATTAAGCATCAGTAAATGGACTTACAAAACTGTTTCTATCCTAATTGTCACAAAAAATGCAAACAAACTCTTGGGCTGTATTTTCGAACGAAGGTGATTTAATGAGTGGTCAAACAATTAGGCCTACAGTTTACTCAACCAAATATTTTGTTGACAGTCTAAATCTTTTTGGTCCAACACAGAGGTTCTGTTAATTGAAACGTGTTTTATGTTAAATGAACAAAATTAATTCTGTTGTTTTTCAAGTTTTGTTTTCACAACAGAATGTTTTGTTGGGGCAGCTAAATATATTTTTGACTCTATACAAACTAATATTTTGTTGGCTGGGAGAAACCTTTCTCTCGGCGTGCTTGACTTTTGCGACTTAAAATCGACAGATGTAGAAGAGATGTTTCGTTAGGCAGCGAACTCGGCGCTCTAGCACGTGTCGCATACGCAGCGGGCCCCCACCCTCGCTCGCGCATGCGCAGAGCCAGCCTGCCGGGGTGTCTCATAGGCTGAGGATGAGGCAGGCCGATCTCGCTGGCTGCACGCAACCAATCCCCGTGTCCCGACATTCAACTGCCTTTCCTGCCAACACGACTGCCAAAACCGGCGTCGATTGGATTTGACGTTAGCACATTGTTTGATAAACCAAGTGCTTCGAGATGTTTGCATACTTCCTCTGAACAATTTGGAATGCAGTTTGAATTAAATTCATATCGATAGAAAGATTTTATTAATGTAAAAGTGCCTGTCTTTAGAAAATTAAGAGATAAACAAACACGTCCATCACTGTTGCCNCGATTGGATTTGACGTTAGCACATTGTTTGATAAACCAAGTGCTTCGAGATGTTTGCATACTTCCTCTGAACAATTTGGAATGCAGTTTGAATTAAATTCATATCGGTAGAAAGATTTTATTAATGTAAAAGTGCCTGTCTTTAGAAAATTAAGATATAAACAAACACGTCCATCACTGTTGCCCACGTGACTTTGACAGTTGTGTTGTTTTGGGGTAGGTCAACGTTGCGCGCATGCGCAGAAAGCGAACAAGCGGTCTACCTCTTCTTTATCGGGAGCCACGGTGGCTGTGCGGTTAACCTGCTCGCCTCTCACCGAGGCGCAACCGGGTTCGATCCCCGGCCAGGCTACTCCCGGATCTTAGCACGCGGGAATCAGCAGGACTATGCCGCTGGTCGGCGGGGTTTTCTCGGGGATCTCCCGTCTCACCTGCCCCTTCATTCCGGCGCTGCTCCTTACTCGCCTCAAGACCTCGCTGTTAAGAGCCGTCCAGATCTCTTCACTCGCTCACTCTTCTTCACTCTATGGTGTATGTAAGGGGGAAGGGTGGAAAGGGGGGAGTGGTGTTACCGAATCGCACTCCGCGGTTCGTCAACACGGCCCCTGGTGACACGACCTGGGTCCAGTGGCACCGCCTTATCGCGCGGCACGTAGTGGCCAACGTGGCGCCGTCCAGTCCGGGTCGTCGCCTTACAGCCGTCCCACCTCACTATGCTTATTTCTTTTATTGCCATAGTCTCTTTGCGGTTTCTTCACACTTTTTGTATTAAGCCTTTGACATACAGTATGTATGACGTGTCTGTTTCTTTCCTAAATATGCCATGTATCACAACGTAAAAGTACTTTATTTTCGGTTGAATTAAATTTTTACATGTATTCTATCCATAAATTATAACTTTTCAATTAATAATTAATATGAATAAAGACAGAGAGAAAACAAGTGTGTTGGTAATGCTTAGTAAAAAGTTATTATGCAAAATATTATTACACTGAGTGCGCACGAATGCGGTGCGTTGTCAGTTTGGTAAAATTTTCTAGACTCGGTTAAGCTTTGTTTGCACGAGGCGGAGGAATATCCTGGAAATAGAACTTTAGCAGGGCTTCAGAGAAGTTGGAAGTAGCCGTGAATGGACAATGCTATAATTTTAACACGGTAATAAAATAAAACCTAAATAATAATTTTATATCTAATTTATTATGGCTTGTGGGGCCCGTCTACGTGGAACTGTTTGCCGTGTTTGTGACGGAAGAAATGCGGGGGCGATAAGGACGGCACAGCCACGCTCGTCAAGTGCGCCACTTACCTTAAGCGCAAGGTTCTGAGTTGGCGTGCAGTGTTCTCGTACTCGTATGGCTGCGTTTTCCTCTGGGAATGTAAGCGGCGACCGTATCAATTTACTGCTGTAGCAAAGTTCGATACAGGCTCCTATCACAGATCCGCCCCTACCCAAGCAAGATGTTTTAAGATGCATCCTTCTGAAGAAAGCCGTTTTTAACGACTTTGAAGATCATAAAAATAATGTTTATAGCACGCGTCTTAGCTTTAAAGTGCCATTCAGTCTTGTCTGCGGTAATGTTTTCTTTACGTGTTTCATTAAAAAAAACACGTTTTCCAAGCATGCTGTAACATAGTTCAAGCGCCATATAGACGACCACGTTGACGCCTGGTCGATATTTGAGACAAAACCAGAAACTAGGAAAATCTAATCAGGATTGCTAGGCCCGGGGATCGAATCGATGTCCTCCTGGATACGAGTCCAGTGTTTCACCGCTGTGACACCTCGTGGCTAGTCGACATACTCGAGCTTTAGATGTTCCAGTATTGAGCACCGCATATCTGCAAGCCCTGGCGACTGTTAAAATCAGCCCGGCCATCAGCCAATTTAATAATATTACACGTCTAAAATGTCTTATATTACCGTAATGTAAATATACTGTTCAAGAGTTAATCTTAATAAAGCCTGTAAGAAATGTTGCCGCAACCAAAAGTTGTATTACGCTAAAAATAACAGGAAGAACAAAACATGTTGTGTTAATGCGAAATTTAAGTGACGTCCGACCAACACAAGTTTACACCGACTGGACGTTGTAAAATGGCGGATAATAGAGAAGAGCGATACTCTCGTAAAATAAGACCACTGTATAAAATTTTAAAGCATAGTGTGAGAACTAAATGTAGATTAGATGAGCTCTCAAACCTTGCAAAGCAGTTAACGTGTTTCAGTTATGCACATATTTATAGAGCATAAAGTATTTCCAAGTAACAAAAAAGAACAGCAGTTATTTTCGTTATGTTTTACTGAATACCCACAGCATGGAACATATTCAGACATGTTGTAAATAGTTTCAGTATTCGTTTAGTGTTTACCTAACACATAGCAAGTCCAGATTTACCCCTTCAGTCCCCCCCTCCTCCGCACTAGACTGCGGCTCGGCACGGACTGGTCTTCAGCTGAGCGGCAAGACAACGGCCCGGCAGCATAATACGCGCCGACGTGAAAACATTCGGAATTTTTTGTCTTGAGTAACAGCAAATGCAAAACCGCACACGGAGACATTTTTTTCTGGCGACAGTTAGCAGTGCTCGTGTGACGGTGTGCGCTGTTCGACAGAAGCCAATCGCTTTTTCTGCTATCCAGTGCAAAATTTTCTGTTGAAATATTCAACAGTATCGATTTAAAATCACGTTAGATAAAAGCAACAACGATGGAGGTGAAATATTCTCTGTGATTTGATCGGGTTTGGTGCATCAACATATTACTTGTTCCTTTTCCACATTTTCCCCAAAAAAAAACAAAATAAATGTATTACAAACTCTTTAACTTTTAAAATGGATTCTGAAGGGGGGGGGGGGATATAAATAATTTATGTGAAGATTTACGGCGTTGCGTAAGAAATATCTCGACGGGAATGCATTACTCAAGACAATATTTGTTCCCAAAGTTTGCAACACTGAGGGGCTTAAGACGACATAATTTAAGCCAATTTGAACACGTTTTACAGTACTTCTAAAAAAATCCAAAAAATATGCAAATAATAGCACACAAAGCCGTACAGAGCTGTCATCTATCTAACCTATGCCGAATGTAATTTCGTAGCATATCCATAGTTGTTGGCACGATCGTTTTGATGGTGTAGAATTCTTAAATTGTGTCTCGTATTACTCTCTTGTCGAAATCATCAATCGCAATAGTATCTTTAGTTTTGGGGCTGCAAATAAAATTGTGATAAAGAATAATAAATTTAAAACATCTTTAATTATAATGATGTTTCATTAAATTACACAAGAATATTATAATCACTGCTAGACAATCACAAAAAAAAAAACAAAAAAAAAAGGATAAAAAGTTTTTTTTTATTCGAAAGAAAAGAGTGATGTATGAAGTTCAAGCTAAACTATAAAATGTTTTTAATCAACGTTCAAAACTTTGTCTCAATAACTGAATTTAATTTGGAACAAATATAGGCAAGCGAATCCCAATATATTACTTAGATTGTAAGTTAAAAATTATCCCCCGCCGCCTCTCTACTAGTTTCTCCTCTCCCAATAATAAAGAGCATGGTACCTACCTATCTTTCTCCCGTAGCATTTTCTCATAATGCATGTAACAATTCTTAATTATTTCCTGTCGAAAGGGTTTTTACTGTGTCTGTGCCGCTTTTCCCCTTTCTCTTCTAGATGTAGTTAGTTAACTATAAGTACATTAGGGAGGTTTTTCACGGCCAAACTCGGCCATGGGAAACCCAATCCCTCTTTGCCGCGATGCACGTCTCCTTGCATGATCTTCCTTCCCTTGTAAGCGTAAGGGGTTAGTCCTGAGACGCAATAATCCCGTTCCTACCGCGGACTAACATATAACACTTAGTTTTAGAGTAGGTTAGAAAAAAAACCTAAATTATCTCCAATGAAATAAGCAGCCTTTTATTCACTTTTAATAAGTTCTTACAACCACTGACAGTGTTCTGGTTCACCTATTGGCTGTTCTGTGTGGCGCAGTCGGTTGAGTTTTGAGTGCGAGTGGTCCTGGTTTCGAACCCCGGGTAGGGCGAGGGTGTGACTCATGCACGTCCGTGCGGGTCATCGTGTCATGGGAAATGTCACTTCCAAAAGGAGAACTACGAGAACAGAGTTGTCACGGAATTAAAAAAATTAAGTGCTGTAAATCTGGAAATAATATTGCATTTAAAAAAAATACTTTTACAAGTAAAATCTTGGAAACTAGTAACCATAAGAATACTTGCTTCTTCTTGTAATACATACATAAACACCAACAAGCACTAACGATATCGTTACTTTCGAATCTGCTTGTCTAGAAATTCGGCATGTATATAATTTTAAACTATTAACGTTTTAGTTTTTAACGCTTTTATAATAGGATTACATTTTTGCACATTCTTCGTTTCATAATCGAGAAATTATTTTCTCTTAGTTAACGTTTCGTTTGGAATAACGTTTAACTTACTGTCATAAATCACGCACAAAAGTTTATTACGGACTGTTAAGTTAGTACATACAAACAATTTTGTCACAAAGGCTACAGAATCATTTTTGCACCTTGCTGCCGAAGCCAGCATTATTTGGAAGAACACCTTTGCAGGTGGCATTCATTTTGCACGTCGTTATGATTTCTAGAAATAATACATAAACCGACAAGATAATTAAAACCTTTTATATAAACTCTCAATGATATGCTGCGATTTTCGTGGGCTTTTTAATTTGTAAACCTTGGCGCATATAGACCACAATTTCACATAAACTACCATTAAACACAGCAACAATGTTTACAAGCAGATTAGTTGGGTGGAATTTGTGAATAGATGGACGTTATGCTGTAGAATGTAATATGTTATAGCAGCGGCATTGTTTAATTATATATATATATATATAAACTGTGTGTAAACTTTCTTTATACCGCGGGTCCGTCTACTTTTAGTAAAAAAACACTCATTTTTCCGGCATTCAGCAAATAAAGCTTTGAAACGTTTGTATAGTTTCAAAAGAAAGGCACTGGTCTAAAATTACTGTTTTGTTACTTTGTTAAAATGTACGCATAAATTAATTTACGTAAAATTTCAACCGGGTGTTAAAAACTAGGTAGTATTTCAGTTTTATAATTTTTATACTATGTAGTCGTATATGAACATCATGGTGAAGCACAATTTTGTAACACTGCGGATAACTTTCCCGTACTCCATTGCCTCACGTATAACTGAGCCCGCCGTGACTGATGTTTGTGGAATAGCCGATAGCACAGCCAGACCTGTGCGCGCATATCCCCCCCCCCCC
>NQII01006335.1:29637-40294 GCA_002778355.1 Clitarchus hookeri
CCATACGGGCGCTCTATTCTTCCTCGCACTCAGTCATGCACAGACGTCTGCTGACTACAGTAAATGTATATAGTTTTAATAGTGGAAGTTAATATAGCGGTGTAGATATTCTCTTCGGCAGTACGGGGCCGCGGTGGTGAAGTGGTAAGACTACTCGCCTCCCACCAAAGCGAACCGGGTCTGATTCCCTGCGGGTTTGCTTCCCGGACTTTCGAACGTAGGAATCGTGCCAGACGATACCACTGGTCAGCGGGTTTTCTCGTGGTTCTCCTGTTTACCCCGCACTTGCATTCCGGCGCTGCTCTCCATGTCCTCTTCGCTTCGCCCTCGTCGGCTCTGAAGATCTCGTTGTTAAGAGCAGCGTAAACCTCTCCTCCACCCCCTTGTGACGACAGTAGTGGATGGCTTTCGAATACGAATGGGCATAGCGAAAAGTTGTCCCCACGGGCAACGTTTTCTGTTATGCTTTACGTAACATGGCAGGCTCTAATCTGGTTGGCTACAAATCCCACCACTCACGACCTGTCTAGTGATTCCAGGAATTGCCAGCGACGTCGCCCCTTCGTTGTAACGTTTATCCAGGCTGGCAGATATAGTCTATTGCCGGTTTATTCACACTTCTTGAATCAAACCTTTGAAAAATCACCGCATCTATTATGAGTTTAGTTGTTTCCTAAATATGCCATGCATGACAGGCGTTTTACACTTCTGTTAGCATAAAAGTATCTTATTTTTTGTTAATTTTAACTCTTAATTATATTTTTTGAATACATTATAATATTTCGTTTATAAGTAATATTAATAAAAACAGGGAGAAAATGTGTGTGTTGGTAACGCCTAGTAAGATATAGTTCTTACGGAACGTGTTATTAAAGTGAATGCGCACGAATGCGGTGCGCTGTCACGTCGGTGTAGTTTTCTAGAACTGTTAACTTTGTTTGCATCAGGAGGAGGAATGTCCTGAAAAGTTGGAAGTAAGAGTAAATGGACTATATATGGCGCGTGCTATAGCTCGATCTCAGGTTCCAGAGGGCAGAATATTTTCGAATAGGGAACGGGACGGCCCCTGTTGGGGTGAAAGGGCTTCCTCCAGGTACTATCGTTTCATATCCTTCGCTCATTCCGCTGCTGCTCCATCCTCATCTCACCTCCCCTTGTTTGTTGTTCAGGCTGGCCGGGAACGACAAATGTGTGCTACAGGTAGGGCAGCAGGCTTGAATTAGGCAACCCTGTCTCAAGGCAGATACAACGTGCATAACACCTTTTTATTTTATTTATTTTTTAAAAATTGCCTATGAAAACGCATCCCATATGTGACGTGTTTGGTTGTTTCCTACATATGTGACGTGTTTGGTTGTTTCCTACATATGTGACGTGTTTGGTTGTTTCCTACATATGTGACGTGTTTGGTTGTTTCCTACATATGTGACGTGTTTGGTTGTTTCCTACATATGTGACGTGTTTGGTTGTTTCCTACATATGTGACGTGTTTGGTTGTTTCCTACATATGTGACGTGTTTGGTTGTTTCCTACATATGTGACGTGTTTGGTTGTTTCCTACATATGTGACGTGTTTGGTTGTTTCCTACATATGTCGTGTTCTGCAAGCGTTTTTAAACGTACGTCTGTTTGCATAAAAGGTTGGTATGTTTTTTAAGTTTAACTTCACTTTTACTTTAACTATAATTTTTAATTTGTAACTAATATAAATTAAAGCAGGGAGAAAATGTATGTGTTGGTAATGCTTACTAAGAAATAGTTACATGTAAAATATTATTAAACTGAGTGCTTATGAATGCGGTGAATTGCCCCTTTGGTGTAATTTTCTAGACTTAGTTAAGCTTTGTTAACGTCAGGCGGAGGAATAACTGAAAGCAGAATTTTAGCAGGGCTTCAGGAAAGTTGGAGGAATGCGTGAATATATCACAAGAAGTGATAGGCATGGACAATACAAATTAAGTAATTGTCTTCATTTGCCATGGAATGGGAGATGGGGAAATACTTGGGAATTAAGGTTGGTTTACGGCGAATGTCGTGTAAGTACACGACGTGAGCGTAAATTGGCAGGGTACTGATTTGTTTGTTGTTGTGGACAGAGTCGGTATTCGGTAGGAACATTTTGAGTTAAGAAATTTGGAAAGGAATGGAATAATTGTAAAATTTGTTTATCCCGTTTGTTATGGCAGTTGGATGCATGCTCATCAAAATACGGAATCTTCTCAATCGGAGAATTCTCGCAAATCGCGATCATCAAGGCGAATATTGCCACCTGTTTCACGGACCCCGAGAAGTTAGTTTCTCACGTACACACGGATGCTAGTTACGAAACACTTAACGTTTTCTTACGTAGAGATGCGGGTAACCCTTAACGATAACGCGCCTGTCGCTATCGTGTTCTTCTGAAAGTGTTGCACTTAGTTTGCGTTCATCTAAGCTGTCTTCAAATGTTCCAGAAAAATAACTATTGTCGCTATTGTTTACGCCTACTTGAATAAATATACGAAAACGCCAGCATACAAAAAGCAAGGCAACACATATCATCGTTCTCTTCCGGTTCCTTCCCGTTCGGCGTCGATTGCCATTGCTTGAGGGCCTTCACGTGCACGACACGAAATAATGTATCGTTAATGCATATACGTCTGCACATCAAGACGGTTCCATGTACGACACGCGCAGAGCGAGTATGAACCGCGCCGTATAAAATACACACATCCATTTTCTCACGTAGCCTGCACGTTTTATGTCTTCAGATTTCCAGTGTAAATCCACCTTAAGACAACGGCAGTGCCCTCCGCCGGGAACAAACACACGACCACCGCGAATGAGAGTCAAAAGCGCTACCGTCTGATCAAACTCTCGGTATAGAAGTTAAGGTGCCTCCACTCGAAACATACCGCTCAAGATGCCTATACTCTGATGACGTGCGCTTATTAGAATGAGAGTCTAATTTGCATAATATCGTTGCTATGTAACACTCCGGCGTTCTTGCCGGGAGACTTACAGGGTCGCGGGTTAGAATCTTAACTAAAACTGACCTACGGCAAGGATATGCTCGGCTCAGCTGAGTTTCGAACCAGTGCTAAGGCGCCTCCATACCACCGTCGCCCAAGGACGCCGCCATCATAATTATAAATAAAAAAATGGGATCGCAAGAATTTTGACAATGAACTCATTAACTCCGTCAAAAGAATAGTGCATAGTACAAAAAAACACTGTTATGCTTATAATTCATAAGTTAACAAGTATAATTAAGTACTTATTACGAATTGTCACAATTAGAAAAGAACATATTCAATAACGGGCTTATTTGGAGTATTATCATCTACACATTAGCATAATGAAAGTGATAACACAGTGGTAAAGTAGTTAGCTTTTTTAAAATAGCTCTTACGCAAACAGTCAGCCCTTTGATGCTGTTTATTGCTTCCTTCTTAACGGGTCCTAACTTTTAGACCACCAATTGATATGTACAAAATTAGTAATGCAGCCATTATACAGGATGATTCTAAAATCATGGGACAAACATTGAGGGGTGGTAGAGCTCACTAAAACAAACACCCCTCAATGTTTGTCCCATGATGTTAGAATCATCCTGTATATACACATATACATATATATACACACTTGATATGGACGTGCCGAATACGGCCGTCGCGACCCACAAATTTGCGTGTAGTCTTTCCGTCACGTTGCGTGCAAACGCAGAGTAGATAAGTACACAAGTGGGAAATGGCGTGGAGGTGACTTTAGACTTGGATGTACTCAGTGACGTAACAACTAAGGTGGTGGAAGGCTGGGCAGGTATTTCCCTTCCCTATATTTAGTAAAGGCTTCCAGAATGAGATCAAACGGGCGCCCAAACTATTTTTGTTCACAGAGATGCGTTGAAATACCGTATGCGATCTCTAATGAATTGTTATAATATACCTACTTATGAAGCATCCTCGCTTCTGGGTCATAGACTCTCACCTGCATTTTGCGCAACGCGTAACTTAGGGTTTGATCGCACCGAAATGGAATTCTTAAGAGAAGCAGACTTGTCTTAAAAGGAGCACCTGAAAGGTAGCCCTAAGTTGAAGATCATGTTTCGCCACTGGCTGCACCCATTAGTCCAAAATGATGTGAAGTCTGTAGGGAAGTTTAATATTTCCACATAGTCAGAATGCAGGTTTTTAGTTCAACAGTATGAAAGGACTGCTATTGATTATATTGAATCACTACTAGTAAACAACGTGTTTAACTAAATGTGTTTTTTTTTTCTAATTCGGTACAGTAGAGGTTATGCCTCTTATAGGTTGGTGCTCTAAACCCTGTTCAAAAACGGTTACATTAATGAAGATCTGAAAACCGCCCTGCGACGATCTCTTTGCTTTACTTGAATTTTGACACCTCCAATGACGTCTTCATCGTACTATAGGAAGTCCTCGTCTCGAAGATAAGCTGCGAGATATAGATAAGTTTTTATAGGTCAGACACTTGTACTCAAAGGTTAACGATCCCTGACCTTACATAATTACCGTATCTATAATCATTACTTTTTCACGTAACAAATTTATATATATTTCGTATGATTGATGATATTTGTTTATTTTGTTCACTGAGTCACGCAAGTCCACTCCGTGGTTCAGTGACACAAATGACAGCATCTTCCTCTACGCCTGAGATTTTCATATGTTTAAGTAATGCAATGAACACTGAGCGAACAAAAAGCAGGCGGCATGTGTTATCAAACCCCCTTATCTCACGTGTTTTCAGGCATTTCACAAAGTGTTCTTATTTTTCAAAACTGTTTTATTGCACTCTTAATTTTAATATTTAATCTGATAGAAAAGCAAAACAAACAGGAAAAAGTTTGAAAAAACATTTATCGAATTAGAACAAAATTTGATTTTCAGGTGCTTTTTATTAATAATTGTTATAATTGCTTGAAGCCAGCTAAAATTATTTTTGCACGCTCAGAAAAATAGTGTAAATCTTCCTTAAATACAGTAGTTGACTCGCTTGCAATTACACGTTTATGTTTAGTCATTTTAACGTATTGTTACAAGTCGCCTAGGACGTAGTCGAGTTCGTGAGGGATGGAGTTCTTGATAAAAATAAAAGAACTAAATTTCGTCTAATTTATTTACAATGATAACAATAAAACCTAGCAATTATTAACGACGTTAAAATGTGTATCTCTACTGTATCACTAACCATGCTATCTGTGAGTGCAATATTTAATTCTGATCTCCGTTTTAACTAAATTCCTTATATACTTTATACTAGATGAAGTCACTTAATCCTCACTTACTATTTACACACACACGTTCAAAACGTCCATTTCCATTCATACATCATTCCAAATGTCTTCCACTCACGCATCCAGTCCCACTTACCCACAGCCCCGCCGGTCAGTCTCTCTCTCTCTCTCTCTCTCTCTCTCCACTACCTCTCACTCTACTACCTCTCTCTCTCTCTACTACCTCTCTCTGCTCTCCCGATGCTCGCAGACTTCACTAGCTAGTCACTACGTCGTCGCTCGTCATCCCATAGCTGGCTCCGCACACCTGGTGCTCAAGGCCGTAGAAGGCTCCAGACTCCCCACTCGGGGACACGCCGCGCTTACGTATGACAGCTGGCCCGACCCAGAAGTTTCCTCGCGCCTCGAGTCACGTCGAGGGAGACGAGGGCGATGACCAGGACGCTCTTGCAATGATAACTCAAGATATTCAATCCTCGAAAGACAGGAGGCAGCACGAGTCCCGATAGCCTTATCGCGGCATGCGGTCGTGTAGTGCGGCGGCCCCTTTGTTACTGCGCTCTCTCCTCCTGTTACCTTTGATATCACCGCGCTTCCTTGAAACATTATGCTTTGCACGCCCTAGGGGTTGTGACGAGGGAAAGGACGTGGAGCGGTTACATGTAACTACAATGCCAAACTTAGCTTCGACAGAGTAATCTATGCGAACCACGTATTACATTACATTTCATTGTGTCATTTTTGAGCTTGCAATAGGGAATCTCATTTGGAACAGAGCATTTATATTAAAATCGAGTAAATATTTGCAATGCTATTACGTTAAACTTCGGGTATAGTCTTCAAATTACTCCTTGCATACTTTTGAATTTGATTATACTTTTGCTTGATACAAAATTGAAAAGTATGAAATTTCCTTAGGCTATACAAAAATATTTAAAACACCCTTAATTCATGCCCAATGTAGGTTTCATCTTAACTCACAAACTAATTTTGTTGTGGTTATGAAGTATGTAGACGACTTCGCCGGAGGCAGATTGGGTTTTCCGATTCCCTCTTTTGGTTTCCAAAATTTATTCCGGTACCTCATCTTTGT
The DNA here is from genome assembly GCA_002778355.1 of Clitarchus hookeri. Classification (NCBI taxonomy): domain Eukaryota; kingdom Metazoa; phylum Arthropoda; class Insecta; order Phasmatodea; family Phasmatidae; genus Clitarchus; species Clitarchus hookeri. The sequence continues at coordinate 35,973 of NQII01006335.1, forward strand.
CCTTGTCAAATTTGGAGGGCTAGCTAGCGATTTACTTAGTTCGAATATTGGACAAGGTGTAGGTAGATCTGTGAGTTGTTTTAAGGTTTAAGATTATCTTCAGTTTATTTATAAGCAGCTCTTCATTCCAATCCGTCTGCTAGTAAGAAGGTGAGACGTTGAAAACCAACCATTAAAACAATCAAACATATAAGAGTCTAATTTTGAGTTCCACGTCACATAACCATGCGCGGTAGCTAAGACCTACAGGACCCATATAAAGAGTTCTGAACCACTTAGACAAAGTAGACCAGGCATGAAATACGAGAGAGCGAATGTGCAATATTCTGTCGGTGGGTGCTATGCGACCTCAAAGTTAAGGCCAAGTTTTGCCTGAGCGGGTTGTATAAAAACGTTATGCCATGACATGTTTTATTTTTAATTAAATTCAGGACATGTATGAGTTTGTGTGACGACGCGAGAAGAAATTTTTTGCAAACAAAATTTTATAGCAAGAAAAATTTAATGTATTCAGTTTTCTTAGGCATCGCCCAAAACAATCGTAGGCTATATGGTTGTATTTTATTCAGGGGGCCAACCAAGTCTGCAGCCAGAGTTTAAATAAGGAATCAGGGTTTAAAAAATTCCTTTTCAGTGCAATAATTTTAAAATTAACCGTTTCAAACAAGAAGTATTCTACGTGGCCTTTCTTAAAGAACATAGGTGCCAATTTTTTTGTTTAATATTATAATTTTTTAAATATAACATTAAAATTCACATTTGAAAAATATAGATTAATAATTTTTTTTAATTGATTAACGTGGCAGTATTCTCTGAGAAGTACGTGTTGCATATTAATTTTGTATGAAACAGTTATCATCAAAATCGATGCATTGAGAAGAAATTTCTTTAACATCGACTTCCCGATTGAACTCCGTGGCTGCTGGCTTGATAGGCAGAGTCCTTAATGATTTAATGCAAAGGAAAACTGAGAGAATAGCGTCCGCGTGGTAGGTCCTGTTTCAGCTACGCTAAACCAAGCAAGCATTGTCTGTCTGTGCCAGCCTGGACATTGTCTTCCAGACGGACTGCGACACGCTTGCAGTGAGTCATCGCGTCCAGGGTTAGTGTGCCCACCGAGTGCACACAACAGCTGATGTCTCTCGACCTCTGGCTTCACGTTGGCTGACGTCGCAGTTCAGCTAATTCCTCACTCCTCGGGGCTATGTTCCAAAATGCTACTCTGACTGTCGAGTGAAGTAACGGTCAGTGAAAGCCGAGCAAAGTTAGGCCGTTCGCAGTCAAATAAGCCCTTTTGAAAGCCCTGCTTAAAGATCCACTTGTATGAACATTGTGTATTCTTCCGCCTTATGTAAAATTAACCTAGACATGGACCTGATCACTTTATTCCTGCGCCAGCCTAGTGGAACTGCGAAATCATCAGATATTGTACATAATAATAATGGCGTGTGGGGAGTGCACCCAGGGCAAGGCGACACCCTCCGAGTGACGGTCTTTCCAGCTGGGACCCGTAGGTGACCGTCATCCCCGGGCATGACAGAGGTGAGACCCTAGAATGGAGTGGCGCTGGAATGCATGGGCGGGGAAACGGGAGTACCCCGAGAAAACCCGCCGGCAAGCGGCATCGTCCAGCACGATTCCTACATGCCAAAATCCGGGAGTGAACCCGCCGGGATCGAACCCGGATCGGCGTGGTGGGAGGCGAGCGCCCTGGACACTGCGCCACCGCTGTCCCTTAGATATTGTACAAATCTGCTGATTCTCACCATTATATGCATTAAAAAAAGAAGGAAAAATAAATAATTCCAGTGTTCACAAACGTTTACCTAATACCTTTAGTTCAGTGTTGCGAAATGGGATTACTTTCTTCTGTCCATTGTTACCATCTTTACTGGGCTAATTTCAATCAATACGCCCCTTGATATGCATGCATGTGTAGGCAGTAACATTTTTCAAAGGTTTATTTCAAAAAGTGCTGCATAAACCGCGAACAGTGTATAAAGGTAGTTCCGGAACATCAACATGTGAATATTGTGCTGTTTTCACAGACGTTCCTTGCGTGAAAAGTGGCTGATGAATGCAGGGAATTGATCAAGACTATGATATGCGATCGCGGGAGGCTGTATTTCTCACAAACTATATACATACGTAATATGTAACAGTAGGGGGTTATTATGCGCGTTATAAGCTAATGGATTCTACTACAGACGACGTATTGTGGTTTTCTCCTTTAATCTGCGCAGGAAAGCCATAGAAATGCCATATTTAACCATTTTCAATATTTTTTTTTCTCTTTGAATATATCTAAGACGATAAAAGTAAAAAAGTGGTAACTGTATGTAATGATTAGCGAAATGAAACACTGCGTATCGCGATTCAATGGCGACTGAACGACCATAGCTTTATTACTAATGACATAGAGAAAACAATAGGTGGCGCTAGTTGTTACAGTTTTGATACAAATCTTAACACTGTATATAACTGGTTTTCCACCTTTCCTGAAAAAAAAGTAGTATTACTAAAACATTTATTTGCCGAGAACGCGTATACGCGCAAACACAGACTTCACAGGCAATATTCTCCTAACGAAGTCAGACGAGAGCCGGACAAACGGACAGGAAGAGAAGCAACTTCCGTTAGACGTGAGTGAAGAGGAGAGATCTGGGGGCAGGAATGTAACGAGGTCTTGAGAGACGACGAGAGTGAAACGAGGTTGGAAATGGAGCAGCGCCGGAACGTAAGAGGGCGGAGGAAACTGGAGATCCCCGAGGAAACTCGCCGAGCAGCGGCATCGTCCAGCATAATGGACACGTGCGGAGACCCGGGAGCAACACCGCCTGGAATGGAACCCGGGCCGCCTTCGCGGGAGCAGACCGCCCTAGGCTGCATACTGCGGTCCCTCGCTGTCACACTGCACGTGTTCCGTATTCTCTAGCTTCCTAGGCAATATCATAGTCGTTTGAAATGTTTCACGTGGGTGAGTTAATTGTGTGAATACACGAGACGCAAGCACTACGGTACAAGAGAGCGAAGCATACAGATAAACACTACCGAGAAAAAGCGTGGATCGAAATTGGTAAGATTATGTAAGAGAAATGGCTGGAACTAAAATTAAGAGCAAGGGATGTGGAAAGTAGTAAAGAGATTTTTTTTCTACTATCTTTCGTCTGTAGTTATTGCGTTCCTGGACGTTTTATAATTTTTTTTGTGATGATCTCAGTACTTCAAGCAGTTCTTCAAATAATTTTCGAGACATCCTATTAAAAGAAACCCACTCGGTGCCGTTCATTTTCCAATGTCACGATACAATCAAGGAAATGTGAAATATTTCGCGTTCTTATCTTTCAGAACTAGAATGACGAACCCTGTGCCTGCGATACGTCGGCTGTCGCAACAATTCCCACGCTTCACGTGCACAGACAATCTTCAACCCGGGACAGCCTGGCAGCACACACGACTTTCCACGTTCGTCGCCCGAGGAGAACTGCCTGGTTCTTGTCGCACTGTACGTTCCGGCGAGAACAGCGTGACGCCTGAGACTCTTCCGATCAAACCGCAGTTCACACAGCCACAGCCGCAGTAGTAACAACTTCCATACTGTGACTCCGACATAAGGAAGTATAGCACCATGGCAAACCGAGATGAGGATGGCCGGCCCGTGAACCAATACCGGGTCATTGCGAATACGAGCAGAGCTTGCGACGACTGCCCCGCCTCGCACGGTTCAGCTAGTCGGAAGAGAAATGTATGAAGTGGATTTCGGAACAACGAAGCGTTAAGATTTTAGTCTGCTGAAATACATAGTTCGCGAGAAACTGATGAAGTCTGCTGAAATACATAGTTCGCGAGAAACTGTTGAAGTCTGCTGAAATACATAGTTCGCGAGAAACTGACCTTTTTAAATTATTCGAGTCGTCCCGCGAGCTTTAATTGACATTGTTTCTGGGCTTCCATTTTTGTCGCAAATGGATATACTTTACCTGCTAAAAAGTACTTGTTTCTCAACTTGTTCAAATCAGTAACGAGGATACCGTCAACAGGCATTATTTAATTCTTCCTTAAATGCGTCAATCGTCCTAAGGTTAACGTTTGTTCCATTTCGACGCGTGACATGAATCGCGGGCCGTAAGCTAATAACGCAACCCGCATAGCTTTATAACAGGTTTCAAGGTCGTGGAGTTTCAATGAAGCGTACCGTGTCTGGGAGTGTTTGGAACCTAACGAGACTGTTCCAGACGAAACCTCGTGCCACCTCGTGCACTCGACTGCTCGTCGACAACCTGTCTACAACGCCCATGACTGCCCGTTGACGCCTCGAGTGC
>NQII01006335.1:40411-64362 GCA_002778355.1 Clitarchus hookeri
GGGGGGGGGGGGAGCCCTCGGCGGTTATTTATAACCACCGTCTTCCTGTTCCCTCCTCCGGGCCGCGAGGTGGTTGTTTGGAAGAAGTCGCCTCTCTCCGCCCGGGACGTCTGGAGGACACACACACACGCGCGCACACACACACACACACACACAAGCACGCATTCACACACACCCACACACACGCACACGCACACACAAGCACGCACACACGTGACCAGCCTGAGTTAAGACTGTTCAAGGGCCTAACAATTGTTTCTGCATTTTATAAAGACTTTTTTGGTTTTCCGATACAAAGTCAATACCATTTAATAAAAATGCCAAATCTGTTTAAAAATAACACGCATACTTTTTTCTAGTAGAATTACTAACATACAAATTTCAAACAGTTATACAAGTTTATTTTTTTTTTTTTATGTGCCATATTGTTCGCCTGCGATTAGGGTTTAACTTCTGGCAATTTAGGATCTCAACTTTATTGCTTAAGTTAAAGTAAAATTACGGCCGAACCACTGGAATAAATTTCCATGGAATTTCTTCATCTTATTCTAATGGCATTAAAAACTAATTTTAACTGTAGCCAAACATGAAATTTATGTACAAATTTTTAATTTGTATGCCAATACATATGAATTATAAATTCCTGTATTTTCATCATTCATTTTTGTAAATTAATTTGCCATGGTTTTTGATGCTGTTTGATGTAAAGAAACAGAATTATAAGATATTATGAAAATATCAAAAATCAGTTTTGGTCCTTGAACACCCTTAGGGCTCGGCCTCACATGCCATGCTGAGTTACAGTCAGGCTGTCCACCTGCAAGGGAAATGGGGACAAGTCAGGGAATTTAACGTAACTGGGGAAAATCAGGGAATTTTAACGTGGGTCGTGGAAACGTAAATAGTTCTCAACACGGCAAAAGATGTTAGTTGTGTGAATACAGTCGAGTGGAAAGGTTTGGGCGGCCCTTAACAGTGNGGGGGGGCAGGGTGGTGTAGTGGTTAGACTACTTGCCTCCCACCTAGGCGAACCGAGTTCGATTCATCGACGGGTTCGCTCCCGGATTTTCGCGTTTGGGAATCGCGCTGGACGATGCAGCTGGTCGGCGGGTGGGTTTACTCGGGGATGTCCTTTTTCCTCCGCTCTTGCATTCCGGCGCAGCTCAGCTCCGTACTCACCTCGCTTCACCCTCCTCGGTCTCAGAACCTCGATGTTAAGAGCCGCCAAAACCACTCCACTCCACTCCACTCCGTTTTAAATTATGCTTATCAATATATTCTTGTCGTTTCGCAGTTAACCAGATAACGCACGGATAAAATTTGGCGACTGCATTTGAAGGCGTTTGTGACTTTATGCCAAAAGTTTATATAAAATCTCATATGTGTTCATTACATTGGAGATAAGAATGGTTCGTTTTTGATAAGTCGTAATGCAATACTACCAACCAAATACGTTGAATTAGTGTTCAGAAAAATGCTGTTGTAGGAACATGTGAATGTGAACAAACAGAAAATGTAGACTTGAAGAATTATTATAACAACATTTCGAACATTTGCATTTGTATGACAATAATAACTTTATTATTTACCTAAATATATGCCCGCTTGCGGGTTTTTGAGATTATTGCTCNTGCATTTGTATGACAATAATAACTTTATTATTTACCTAAATATATGCCCGCTTGCGGGTTTTTGAGATTATTGCTCGAACAAACACTTAAAAAATAAAAACATGCAGTATTTTGTCATTAATACACTATAATCCACACGGAATTTGGAAGGAATGAAAACTATTACAAAACAACATTTTTTTTTTATCTGTTCCGTTGACATGTCATCTTTTCGCTGTGGCGAAGCTGGGTCTAGTTCTCGCGTGGAAACATNTTTTTTTTTATCTGTTCCGTTGACATGTCATCTTTTCGCTGTGGCGAAGCTGGGTCTAGTTCTCGCGTGGAAACATTAACTTTATGTTCCGGCCATCTTGAATTATTTTTACAGATATTCGTAATCAAATTTCATGACAGAACATTAAAAATCAAAGCTCGACGTGGCATATAGGACTACATGCACTGAAAAATAATTTTTGATGTTTGAAGTTTGTGCGGTTTCAGCTATAGTCCATTCACACTTCCAACTTTTCTGAAGCCCTGCTGAAGTTCTACATCCAGAATATTCCTCCGCATCATGCAAACAAAGACTAACCGAGTCTACAAAATCACACCAATAGGACAGTGCACGGCATTCGTGCGCACTCAGTGTAACAACATTTTGCATGAGAACTGTTTCTGACTAGGCATTACCAACACACCTATTTTCACCCTGTTTTTATTTATATGAATAATAAATGCAAATTTTTATTCATAAATAACATATAAGCCAAAGTTCCATTTAACCCTAAATAAGATGCTTTTATGTTAATATAAGTATAAAATGCATGTTATATGTGACATATTTATGAAACAACAAAACAGGTCATACGTGGGGAGATTTTTAAAAATGCTTGATTCAAAACGTGTGAATAAACCGCGGATATACTTTACCCGTATTTTCTCTTGTAGGGCGAAGGGGACATTTGATTACGGTTACAGATGTGAAACGAGTAACAGGCGAGAAAGAATTTAGATTTTGAAATAACTGTTAAGATGTGCCCTGTGCCTTGACAAGAGCAGTTTTTAAATATTGAACTTAGAAAATAAGTTATGGAGGGATATGCTTTAATCCAAGATGGCGGAGAACTCTCCCTAATAAATTAAGGGGACTCGCTAGCCAAATATTGTTTCTAAAATCAGTATTTGTGCGTATACGCGTATCTCGGTAAATAAATCCTCTGGTAATTCAACATTTTTCCCACAGAAGTTAAAAAATAATTATCCACAGCCGTCACTTTCTGCTGTTATCCTATCAGATCAAAAGAAAAAAGACAGTGAAAAAGATTATAAGCTGTTCATTGTAAAGTGAGGACTTTAAGGCCCTCCCAACAGACATTAACAGCAAATAAATAAATACATTTAATCGCAGCCTCACACGTTAAAGGTCTGAGATTGGTGAAAAGTGCACACTATGTTTATTAGTCACATAACGATGTTTGTATAAACAATAGCAAAAAAGAAATAGAAATTGATTTAAAGGCAAAATCTTGCAGGGCCTTAAAAAGTGTTCACTTTACCGTGAATAACACATACAAAAAGTATTTTTAAGGTTTTTCTGCATATGTAGTTGCATGTGTGGCTTACATCACTGGCTTACATCACGTTTGATAATATCGCAGTGTTTAATTAGCGAGAAACTGAGCTCCCCGGGAGTGCATACCGCAATGTAGCGAGGGCCCGCCTCAATGCGCCCTTATGGCCACACGTGACTTTGGGGCGTTTACAATGTTTTGCTATGGATTCCCCTTAAGGCTCCCGACTACCTGCAACTTTTCCCCTTTTTCCTGCGTTTGAGACCGATAAGGGTGGCGGTGCCTCGCGCATCAAGTGCGCCATCGCCTCTAAGCGCAAGGCCGACGTGCAGTGTTCTCCACGTGCTGCGTGTACCTACTGTATGNCATCAAGTGCGCCATCGCCTCTAAGCGCAAGGCCGACGTGCAGTGTTCTCCACGTGCTGCGTGTACCTACTGTATGGGATTTTCAGCGGCGACGCCATTATGTGATTGGAGGAAAGTCTGTAAGAACGTTCAATGCAGGGCCCTTGAGTAGTNGGATTTTCAGCGGCGACGCCATTATGTGATTGGAGGAAAGTCTGTAAGAACGTTCAATGCAGGGCCCTTGAGTAGTTCTGTTTGGATCTGACGCACATATTTTGAGATACTGCGCTGGAGTACTCTGGAATAGTTGTTTCTAATGTTCGTGACGTATTGAAAGCACCCAACAGCCGTCGTCTGAAGTGTGTGTTCCTTCCGTAGTTCAGCACATTGGACGCACGTTTCACACGTTGGACACAACGAGCTCCGTGTAGTGTGAACCGGCCTTCAATTCCACAGGCCTGGTGCCGCAGGCGTCCGACCCCTCCTTAAACCCCGTCCCTCATTCAACAAAAGATTATCTTGCGCTGCTGAGCGCAACAGCCGGAACGATCTCAGTGCAAGGCGCATTACGGCACACGCCCTTCTGGGATAGTCACCTGGCTACGCCCGTATCCACACTCCGCGCCGAGGGGAGACCTGCGATCTCAGTGCAAGGCGCAATACGGCACACGCCCTTCTGGGATAGTCACCTGGCTACCCCCGTCTCCACACTCCGCGCCGAGGGGAGACTCGCCAAGTGTTTGGCGTTCACTTCAGAAGGCTATATTCGTCGTGCACTGTTGAAAGAAAATCAATCACTTCATTTTACGTAAAGGTGCCGATAAAGTTTTTTTTTTTTTTTCAGAAGTCTTGGACGCGTTGCTTTTCAAAAACGGACTTTCCGTACATTACGCAGTACCTTCCCGCAAATCTTCTATTTTCTGTTTAGTGTCATGTACTTACAGATTTAAAAAAAAATTAAAAAATTCTTTAATTTTTGTTATGTGGGTGTTTTAATGCACATTATAAAAAATGTTAAAAGTTGAAATATTTTATACCTGATAGAGATTTGAACACGCTTCAAAAATGCACGAATCCGTGGCCAACCACCCACCTGCGAACTCCTTATAATAACTTCAGGTATAACTTTGCAATTTCTGATTCAGTCAAACAAGCAACTTTTGAGCATCTTTTAATGTTTGTGATTTTGAAGTGTTGCTAAATGTTACGGACGTTATTGTTTTTTTTTTTTTTGTGTTTGAAAGAATAGGCCTTAGAGGTATAGATACCCTAACTGCCACGGAAAATATACGCCCTAACGTTATGGTTACAGTGGCGAATAAAGCTTCGCGTGAAGTCGACATTGTCCGTTCCACAAACCGAAGATATAGGATATACGGAGAGTTTCCACATTTTTTTATTTACAGAGCTCAGAAACGTTTCTTTTCACTTTGGACTGCGTTTCTGTATATTTAACGCACATTTTTCTAAAAAAAAAAAAAATTACGTAAATGTACGGAAATTTTCATCACTGTAAAGTCTTTTTTGGAAAACATTTTTTTTTAAATCCCACTTCGGGGAATTTAGGATAGCCGCTTGAAATGAAGAATACAAATACGTAGACAGTGAATAAGTTCTAGGATGCTGTGGTGCGCGGCTGCCTACACTCAAGGCGCCAGTTAGTCCACGAACTGTTTAAGGGGTCTCCTTAGTTATCTATGGGTCTCATTGTAAACAGTTGTGTCTATTCTAATTTAAAAAAAAACTGTAGAATATTTCAGCGTAAATATTTGTTCAGTCGATATTTTGTTGCAAAGTGTCGAAGTCAGCAAAAATCACTGTTAATTGGCCCTCTGTTTACGATATTTATTCTTCTGTAGAACAGTTTTTTTTAACTATAGAGGCAATGCCGTATCTCTTCTGAACAGACTGATGTATCAAAACCCTATAGTCACCGCTTAAAGTGCCTAGGAAACAGGACACACGCGAATATTGTTTCTGCTATATTCCGTCGCCTTCGCGAAACTTCCTTACGACCGCACATGACCTTGAGGTCCTAAGCTGCAGTGACCCTGAAGCCCTTAGCTGCGGTGACCTTGAGGCCCCTGGATGTGCTGTAGCCATCTATGCGTCGCGTGGACGCCCACGTGTACAATAAAGAGTGAAAGGATTTGGGCGGCTCTTAACATTGAGGTCTTGAGAGCCGACGAAGGTGAAGCGAGGTGAGTATAGAGCACCACCGGAATGAAAGGGCTGGGGAAACAGGAGATCCCCGAGAAAACCCGCCGCTCAGCGGCATCGTCCACCACGATCAGGTGTACAGTGATAATTTGATCTGAATTGAGAGATTATAAAATTACTTTTAAATAAAGTCCAGTAGCAATTGGGTGGCAACGAGATCACCCCCAAAAAAATCGCTATTCAACGGTAACGTCCGCCACGTTTCCCACATACTACACTGGGGAGCAACGCCGTCGACAATTGAACCCGGATCCCCTTGGAGGGAGGACGGTGCCTTAGCCACGTGAGCAGCGCTGTCCTTTCAGTACACAATAATGATAGTACACGTGCACAATAATTACAGTACATCTTGTTATGATTTTGATATTTTGTTGATATTTATCCTTAACGGGGATATAGGGGCGTAACACGTTATTGATAAGAGTTATGTAATGAACACTATATAAAAGAGGTTTATTTAGCATTAAGGTTGTGCAATGTTATTCCAATGTAAATATGATTGAATATGAAAGGGGGAAGCTATACAAATATACTGAAATATTAAATTATATTATTTTATAAAGATTTAACCAGCCACGTTTTGAGTAAAGCCTAATTGGAGAGTCCCCACCTTGTTCATGATACCGGAGGCTGATTAAGATGGCGCAAGTCGACGGCCGGACACACCCATCTTCAGTGGTCTTCTCGTTCCAATGGCCCGACGACAAAAGACACCGCCCACGGACTACACTGTCCTGTATCGGCTGCGTTGTCCCCGTTTACTGGCCGGTGGAGGGGGTTTACTGTGGTTTGCGATTTCATAACTAATTTCAGCGATCACGGCCCGTGTCCTGGATAAATAAGTGAAGGTGTGATCAGGCAGGCCGCTCAGCTAAGGGCCTGACCACAGCTCGTAACAATCTGTACGATAATCTGGGTATTTCCGTAACTTCATGCAAGCAGCACATCCTCCAAGCAAAGCTGTACCCGTGGGAGTTATTTGAATTTACATTTTGCCAACTCCATGAAAATGCAGCGAACGGGAATTAACAACGTTTTGACCCAGACTGAAGAAGTAACGACACTGTTTAATCATGCTTCCATTAAGAACGCATATATAGAGATACTAGAAAATACTGAAGAACTTTTGTTCCAACATAGGTTCAGAAACGGTGACGCCGTATTTCTGTCGCAGCTTAATTGCTTGCAGCGAATCACAACTCGTGCGTCATTAAGAGCACCACATTTCTTACTGGTCCGGTTAAATGGGGAAACACCTTCACAGTAGTCATAACGCAAGAATAGCGTCAGACGCGTAGGCTACACGACATTGGAATCTAATAACCAGTAAGAATTTGGTTTGTCTGGCTTACTCCACACTGCGGAAGGGAAGGGCAAAACGTTGCGGTATCGGATAAGCCACGGCTTCCGTCACTGTGACGTCATTTGGGCTGCGATATCAGCCACGAGAAAAAATAATCTATTCATCCTGCTGGTATAACGAAACTGCAGCTCGTTACGGCAGTGCGTGCGGTCACCAAGCGAACGATTATTCACTCACCAGTTAAAGCTATACAATAATTTAAAGTACACTCATTGCCGTAAAAATTGAAGGACCCAGGAGGAGATGTCGAAATGGAATGGAACTTGACGCAGGCAGTGGGAACGATGATGCAAAGAAAAAAACTGATAGTAACATTAATACAAAATAGCTGTTTATTCAGGGAAAATTGTAGAGTTGGAAAATATCACCCCTTGGTGGTGATGCGGTTCAGCACAGAGTCATAGTTATGTCTAACACTATTCCGTGTGAGACTTTCAAATGCTGCAGACACGTTGATGACAGCTGGCTCCTTACGTGTTCCACAGGCAACAAGTCTCGATGTCGGAATGGCAAAGGAAGGGCGTCAACAGCATGGACGCAGTCTCGGGAAACTCACGCTCCAAGTGGGCAAGAGTTCTCCATGCTGGAGCCGCACCGTGCAGGGAAGCACATGAGGACGCAGGACCTTCTGGAAGTGTCGCTGTGACGTCAGTGTTCCCCTGTTCACTACCAGGGGATACCTAGGATCATAGGAGATCGCTCCCATACCGCGACGCCGTCACTTGTGGCAGCGTGTCGCTCGACAATACAGTCCGGATCCGTGTACTCTAGAGCGCCCCTGCATTGTCCAGTACGGTTGCCATCCACATCCAGGAAGAACCTGCATTAACTACTACAGACGATGCATTGCCGAGCTCCAGCCGTCCACGCCGCCGATAACGACTAAAGCGTAAACGAAGTCGTCTGTCGTCAGGGTGTCGACGAAAGACTGCGTAAGGAACATTGAAAATGCAAGTTATTTCTTCTTCTGAAAGTCACCTTGCAATAGTGCGGGTGGGAAACGTAGAGAATTACCGATGACGTGGCCTGGCGGGAAAAAGGCACTGTTTGTCGAGTTCCCGCGTTTCGGACATTGAAACGTTTTTCTATTTTGGTGGTCATTCCATACTCCAAACTTGGATCAGTGGAAATTAAACCGTATCAGTGGAAACAGTGACAGTCGGGCAACAGATAGTCAGTGCCAGATAACTAATTAATACAGTTGTTGAATTTCACTGATTTATTTATGATTCCCCACTGAATGCCAAGAATTTCACTGCTATAAATCACTTGTTCCCGGTTGATCAGCTTGATTTGTCGGCCAGCAGTATCTAACTGACTGACTTTCAGTGAACGTTATTTCACTGGATGATATCACTGACTCGGATTTAGAGTGTAGGTTGGCGAGCGCCTTCCCACCGAGTGTGTGCTTCTTGAAGTTCGCACTCCCAACGCCGTCGAGCAAATCCGTCGTAACGGTCCAGGTGGAAGACAACTCCACGGAACAACCACGTGCCTCCCGTGGTCAAACGATTCCTTCACTCTCAAACTCCGCAAGTTGTTCATACATATGCCGAATGCGTCGTCGAGGCGTGCTAGTTACTCACGAAACGTTCAATTCACACGCGTTCTATACTACGAAAACCTACGACTGTTCACGTTATGAGAGTTTTAGCAGCATTAGTGATTAGTGACCCCTGGCTGTAGTTCTGCGTAACCAGTCCCTGCCAATTTTAAATCCGTTGCAGCATTATCTGTCATGGTGTTCTATGCCAACTTAAGCGTCTTGTAGGTAAATATTTTGGGCACGGCTATTTTTATGGCAATGAGTGTATTTATTACACATGCTCCTTCTTTATCATATCCGCTAGTATTTAATTTTACACGTAAATATTAGCCATCAAAAGTAAAACCTTAAGTGTTCGTGATAAATGAAAATGTTCCAATTTTTTTTTTTCCAAAAATTTTTAAGTAGGTAAAAACAGTTTTTTTTTCTGCTGTATCTAAATTACTATTTTTTCCTGTTATTATGTACTGAGTGATTTTCTCCGTTCGTCATGGAACCACCACCATTACAACCAGCACTGCAACTGCTGCAGTGCTTTAGCAAACAAAAGATTGTGCGTACCATAATGTGATGGGACGCGAACATGCGATATTTCCAACCAGCCTCCCAATCTACTTCCCACAAAAAAAATAAACCACGTAATTATCAGTTTGTATAAATTTAAATACCGTAATGCAAACCTAAACATAAAAAATAATTAGTATTTATCTTCCGGGCGGATAGTCCAACGTTGCTGTTTCCAATACACCGGCACGAATGCTGTCTTCTTTTAACCGATTACATGTTTATAGTCTATTTACGGTTTCTTCACACTCATTGGATCAAACTTCTGAAAAATGACTCCATGTACGACGTGCTTTACTGTTTTATGATTATGTTGTGTATCACAAGCGTTTTATACTTGTGATAAACAATAAAATACCTTATTTTTGGTTAAATTAAGATTTATTTTAGTGTATTTTATCTATAAATTATAATATTTCATTTATAATTACTACAGATAAAAACAGTGAGAAAATAGTTGTGTTGGTAACGCCTTGTAAGAAATAGTTGTTACGCAAAATATTATTACAATGAGTGCGCAAGAATGCGGTGCGTTGTCCCTTTGTTGTGGTTTTCTAGACTCGAAATAAGCTTTGGTTGAATGAGGCAGAGGAACATCCTGGAAGTAGAACATTAGCAGGGCTTCAGGAAATCATTGCAGGAACCGTGAATGTACTATGTTCACGCATTACGTATGTGTAAAATTACGTCCTCGGCGATCTTGCCCCCTCTCGGCACTTCGTGGCGAAACTCCTTCCATGGCTGCGTACTGCCAACTGCCACGCAAGTACTGCTTCACTACTTTCGTATTCTGTGAAGGACGTATCAGGTTGATTGCCATTTTCATTGAACTGGTGGCATGTAAACTACTTTAATCTGATAAATAAACCTGACTCTAATAATTTGTGAAATTCCCTGTGGTTATTATACCTATGACACAAAACAAATTATCGCCGTTTTGTACACGTCGACACGTCGAGAATGCTGCTACACGTCACATACACGGACGACCATGAACTGTTTAGTCCGAACACCTTATTTCATATCGATACGTACACGGTCGTAACGTATACGTTCTTCGTCGTGAACCGAACTGACGAGGCTGTATCATCCCTTATACAGCTGTAACTACCGGAGCTACTTTAACGCGAGAGAAGCTAGGAACGCGTTGCGTGTGTACAGATTGTATTTAGCACTGCTAAACAGTAGACAAGCGCGACTGTCCTGCTCGCGTAGTGGGCAGGAACTGCCAGCTGCTCTCTTGGTCGTGATGGGCCTCGGCCAGGAAACCCCTCGCCGGCTTAACGGGTCATTACTGAACATGTTTCATTATAGAAGCATTACATTTCATGGTTATACATTTTTGCACCTGGTTGTTAATAGGTGTTCCCTGGTTGGCATTAAAGAATGAATTAGTATAAGACATTTTGCATTAAGTTAATTGTTGCCTAAATATGTGTTAGTAGTTCATATATTATGTGTGTAATGGTGGGTAAGGTAATCATCTAAGCTTCTGTTGTCGCATTTTCCACTCAATCTTCATAGATTTTAATTAGGAATAAATAAATAAAAAATGCAATGTTTTTGGCGTTTAGGGGGCTGGAGGGGGGGGGGTGACGCCAGCTCTTAATCGAAGAGTGTAGCGTGGCTTCACGAGCGGCAGTCCATGGAAAACCCGAGCCTTATCAGCGAGTGGGCCCTCCACTTAGCACTCGGCGCTTATCTGCGGGCGTCTGTCGCCCCCACAACGCAGGTAGTTTCTGCGCAAGAGATACGCAGACAGCAGGCGAGTGGCCTATATCGTCGCCTGGCCGCGGGCAGCGATCGCGGAGGGTCGTCGGCCGCGCTACGCGACAGGGTTACGTAACGTCTGGCGCTCCAATGAGAGCCGGATCCCCGGTGTAATCACACGAGGCGAGGCCGGAGCGACGCACGAACGCCGGAGGAGGGCGACGGCGCTAGGCGGCGGTACAAGCGAGACTGCGAGCAACTGACGACCGGTGGGAAACTCTCACACATTCCAGCAAGTCGACAGTGATCAACGGAAAACCTGGTCGACAGCCATTTGAATGATAAAGAAGCAGGTTGAGATGGAAGCCAGACGAGTGACAGCTGTCTGACAAGCCGACTAATCGACAGGAAGCTTTCCGGCAATGCAACTGATAGAAAAAGACCGTTAAAAATTATGTAGTGGCTAGCTTAAAGTCAGCCCTTCTGCAGCCCAGCTAATTCACAACGTTTGGTAATACAGCTAACCGACAGCTAATTGATAGATGAAGAAGAAGGTTGACGATGAAGATAGACGAAATCCAACCAACCGTCTGACAAGAACAGCTAATCGACAGGCAGCTGGCAGACACTGCAGCTGATACAAAGCTATTCCACGTAATAACTAGCTAAAAGTCAGCCCTTATAAAGACCAGAGCAGCTAGTCTATACGCTTCGACAGAGCATCTAGTCGATAGACTTCGACAAGGCATCTAGTCGAAAGGCTTCGACAGGGCATCTGGTTGACAGGCTTCGACAGAGCATCTAGTTGATAGACTTCGACAAGGCATCTTGTCAACAGGCTTCGACAGAGCATCTAGTTGATAGACTTCGACAAGGCATCTAGTCGACAGACTTTGACAGAGCATCTAGTTGATAGACTTCGACAAGGCATCTAGTCAACAGACTTCGACTGGGCATCTGGTTGACAGGCTTCGACAGGGCATCTAGTTGACAGGCTTCGAAAGGCCACCTGTCCGAGAGAGCAGCTGACGGGCAGGCAGCTCTCCGACATGACAGCCGACCGAAGCTCGTACCTAGAATATAATCTTAATCAGCTGACTATTCCCAACGAGCCATCACTCTCCCTGGAGGGAGGAAGAAAAAGAGGAACTACGCAAACGAGCCAGACAGAGGAAATAGGCATCAGGAGACTTGAGATCACAAACTGGAAGATATGTCACAACTAATCGCTCAGACTACAACAGTACTCGGTCCCTTCATGCACTTGCACACGATGTAGCAATTTGTAAGTTAAACATTTGCCTACAATTTCTTTTTTTTGTTTTTAAACATTCACATCCGTGCGTTAACATATTAAAAAAATTGGTTATAATATTTTATGACTATCCTGCCCAAGTAGTACATATCATTTAACTAACCAGAAAACGAACCATGCAGAATCTCTCGCCTATCTTAATCTCCTTGGGATTTAGAAAGTCACACATATTTATTGCAATAACGAATCACAGTACGCATCGTTCTCTGAATATTCCGCATACGGATTTTGGGCTAAATATATTCGGATAAAATATTACAGCAAATAATATTATAGCCGAAGCCAGCATCTGATTATTTTGAGATACGTTAAGAAAGGCACGTATTCTGAGAAAATTAATTTATAGCAATTTGAAAAATCATGCAAATAAACAGAATTAAGGGGACATTAATTCCGCATCGTTCTCGTAAACTGTGCTTCTATAAAATGGGCTCTGAAGAGGGAACCACCTTGAGATAATTACTCCAATATCACGCAGAAAACACAGCGAGGTGTTTCGTAGTATTCCCCCTCTTCCATTTTCTATTTCGCCAGGTCCTATGGGATGGGCGTTACCATAGTTTCATTTTGTCTGATGCCAGATGTGTTCTAAGTACGGTTATTTCTACCTGACATTCTAACGTTGATCAGGGGCCCTTCTGGTCGTGCGTATAAAGTGCTGGTCTCTCAACTTTGCGAACCTGGTATGACTGCCGAATAATCTGTATAAAGAATTTTCGTTTTCGAGAAACGTGGTGGACGTTGCCGAAGACCAGTGTATTTCATCAAGGTTCTTTAGCATATTCTGCTTTGCGTCATTTTATACTCGTGTAGAGTTGACAACGACCCTTCGGATTGCCTTATTTTAAGAACCGTAGCTCTTTTTGAAGTCTCCTTATCTGTGTTCGGGTTCACCTGCCAAGTAGCCTTAGCTCGTTTATACCCATTTAAAAGTGCATCGAAGACGTAATTCGATATACTGCTGTTCAAATTTAAACCAAGGGAACGAATGAGTAGTATGATATGGTAGGTACCAGCGCACATAGCATATGGCTGTGGATGTCTGGATCAGCCGCCATCTTCGATCCACTATATTGGATGAACTTGACCTTTGAGCACCGCCCACCATCTTGGATGACCTTAACCTTTGATCTTGACCTCCATTCTCCATGTAATTCATGCTCTATCATTCCATAATTCCATGCTGCCATATTGTTTCTAGAATTTTCCAGTTCATGCTCTGTCATTCCACCTTGGTACCTCTTCTCTGTCATTCCTTCTTGCCTGATTCCTCTCCACCCGCCATATTGGATATCGTCTACTGTCGGCTGTCATCTTGGATGTCTGTAGGACGCCATATTGTTTCGTATTCTGCCATCTTGGTTCTCATATAATCTGCTAGGTGGTGCTAGTATCAGCCGCCATCTTAGAAGTTTCTTTAATTGCCCACCAGGGGCACTATATTGGTTCCCCCACTGTCTGCTAACCAGTGCTAGTGTCGCTTGATGTCGCCATCGACTGCTAGGAGCGCTGGTGTCGGCTGGAGGCTAAGGGCGATGTCCCATGTGCTGTATGCAGTCACTCGACGATGTGATATTATTTAATACAGTATAAAAAGCTGTGGATGTGAGAAGCGGTGAACTGCCGAGACTTAGGTTGGTAGACAGGCGCCCTAGACGATTATTTCACGGATGCTGCGTAAGAGATTATAACAAGAGCAAAATAAACAAGTGTTATAATTCAATATTGTACACCACGTCACACAGGGATCAAGTGAATGTGGGAAATTGTGGGAAATAAAGGGGTCTAGGGGAAATTAACACGGATCGTAACATTAGACTACATATCGATCGCAGTTCTTCGACCCTCGCTGGTCGACGTTTGCGTTGAAAGAAGGCAAGCCGGGCCTCCGCTGGTATCCAGATCATTATTCGAGTTAGTCGCCAGAGTTGCCAACAGTTTTTGAAAGAACTTCTCTAAATACATATACAGAGATTACTATACAATCGCCAGATTGTAATTTTAGTCTATTTCAAATTAAATTTTAACAAAACATACAGAATATTTGTTTTCGCGGCTTGAATTTTTGTTATTATTGCTTGTCACAGTTGATTACCTACACACACATATATGTATGTATACATACATATATACATACCAACGTCATAATCATAAATTGAAACTATTAAAAATTAAAAGCAAAAACATATTCTATTTCAAACACCTTAATAACGTATTCGCCCGACTTACTGCATACAAACAGCAGTGCTCTCAATCTGTATGAATGAATCATTCAAGTACTTTTCAATTATAGAGTTTCCCAAACCTTTGCTTACGACGGGTACAAGCCGTATCATTATTCCCGCTCGACGCCTGAAACGGGCTACCATGTCACTACAGAGGACATAAAGCAGATGTCGGCCAAAATGACACTAGGAGAAAAAGAACCCAGTAGCCTCGGCGATGGCCTACACTGATACCCGCTTGAACTCTTTCTTCTGTCATAAGTTATTACCGCGAGCTGTTTGTCTCCGATAAACGTTAAAAATAGCCATCACGCCTGGTAATTAAATACGCTGGCGTTCCAGCATATTTTCTGTTGAATGTGGGTGTTTCCATTTATACAGCATCATCAGATTAAACAGCATTTCTGTAAAGGTAAAAACAAAAAAATAATAAACTAATTTACAAAAAAAAAAATTTAATCATAAGAACTCGTTCTGGCTAAAATTATTTGTCACCAAACGCAAATAGAGATAATTGTGGACTGC
The DNA here is from genome assembly GCA_002778355.1 of Clitarchus hookeri. NCBI lineage: Eukaryota > Metazoa > Arthropoda > Insecta > Phasmatodea > Phasmatidae > Clitarchus > Clitarchus hookeri. The sequence continues at coordinate 55,406 of NQII01006335.1, forward strand.
CATATGCTTTACATTGAATGTTTGAAGTTCTCAGCCAATATTCGACATTTTAATGGCCAGATTTAATGTGATTTTTGGACAAAACTGACGTTTCGCTTAATTTTAATAGTTTTTTTTTGGCAGATAAAAAAAATAAAATAAAAGTAGTTTCATTATTGTATGTACATAAAATTAGTCTCAGTTTCGAATGCTTAAAATTAGTCTCATTTTCACCGTTTCGCCATTCTCTAATACCAGGAAATACAATTTCCACGATAATGAGTCCCGAGCCATGCGTGAAGGCGGTTTCATCACTGCGTTGTGTTCGGCGGGAACGATGTGATACCCGACGTCACAGTCGGGGTGTTTGTCGAACTGTGGGCTTTGAAAACCCTTGTTTGGTGTGCACTGAGATCAAAAGGACCGACCCAGCAACCTGTACCCTGAGTGTGAAGGGACGGACAGCGGGAATCAGCGGCAAGGCTGGGCATTTCTGCAACGTCGCCGCGGACAATGGTACGCGACAAAGTCTCTCCTCCACCTCGACAACGAGCCACTTTTCTCTGGCAAGTCATGGGTACCTTGACGTGTGATGGGAAAGCCCAGATCGCGACGACATCGTCTCGGAGTACCCACAAGCGCGCGACAGTGCCGTGCTCGCAGAAACACGCACCAGTGGAAAGATCGCTTTACGCACATTGGGTTGTAGGTATAGTCCATTCACAATTACTTCCGGGAGTTTAAGTGCGTCTGAGGGCTAGACCTCATACACCTACAGGAGAGGGAATTACATGCAAGGAGGCGTGCATCGCGGCAGAGAGGGATTAAGGCAGCCATGGCCGCCATTGAGGCCATGAACTGCATCCCTGAGTGTTCCTATACCTGAGGCCATAGCTAAGAAGGGGGAGGGGAAAACCCGGCATAGGCACCGTAACNCAGGCAGGAAAGAAGTTCAAAACTTATTCATGCATCAATGAAAATTCTAAAGGAGACAGCAGGTGTGGATTCCATACTTTTTAATGTGGAGTTGAAAATCTAGAAGAGAAATGGGCGGGGCTGTGGGCGCAAGCGCACTTGAGGATGAACTGCTGTCAATATTTCTGTGCGGGCGTACCNGAATGCAGGGCCCCCCTGCTTCTCGTAGAGTGCGTCGGCGAACTGGGCAGTTCAGTCATGGCACCTACTCCATCTTCGATCTTCTGCGCTGACATCAGGGTCTCCACGCCGTGGGTGAAGGACGGGGGTCCTGGCAGGGGAGCCACCCCCTCCCCATCCTTCAAAGTAGTCCGTCGGTCGGGGTGAGTTCTAGCTCGGTGTGACTTCCGGGACCTACCACGCCTGATGGCGAATCAGCTGGCCCAGGAGAGAAGGCTGTTGGCAGGAAGCTTCCGAGGTCCGACGCATTCCATTCCATTCCATTCCTCACGCATCCGCAGTCAGCAGCCCGCAGAATCCAGCAGTGAGGTTCGCTACACCTCGAGATCCCCCCTCTTTGCCTTGATCGTTGGGCTGCCTCCTGCACGATGCGCTTCGCCATCTCGTACTGAGCTACCCAGGTCCCCGACGACGGCGTTGTCGCACCAGCCAGTTGGTCCGCGGGCTGGTATTGGAGTAATCCCAGCCACTCCAGAGCCTGGAGATACCCTATCCGCCACCTGGGGACGACGAGTTGCGGAGTAGTCGCCGCACCCGAGCTGCTGCAGTCCCGTCGCACTCGCAGTAGTCCTCGCCTTCGCTGGTCCCAAGGGGCGGCCAGATCCCGGAGAGACAAGCACGATGTTTATCCCACAGCAGCTCGGCTCGTATTACTTCCAACTTTTCTGTCGCCCTGCTTAAGTTCTGCTTCCGGTAAATTCCTCCGCTTCGTGGAAACTAAGCTTAACTGCGTCTAGAAAATTACACCGAAGGACATCGCACCGAATTCGTGCGCACTCAGTTGTAATAGTATTTTGCCTATGAACTATTTCTTACTAGGCGCTACCATCACACATGTTTTCTCACTGTTTTTGTTAATATTTATTATATATTAAATACTATAATTTATAAATAAAATGTAGGTAAAACTTCAAATTAACGTAAAATAACAAGTTTTATCTTAACAGAGGTATAAAACGGCTGTGATACATAGCATATTTAGGAATTAACTAAACACGTCATACGTGAGGTGATTTTTCAAAGGTTTCATTAAAAAAGTGTAAAGAAACCGAGAATAAAGTATAACAACTATTTCTTAGTAGGCAATATAACACATATTTTCTCTCTGATTGTATTCATATTAATTATAGATGAAATATTATAATTTATAGATAGAATATAAGAAAGAGTTCAATTTAAATAAAAGTAATGTATTTTTATGTTAACATAAGTATAAAACGCTTGTGATGCGTGACATACTACGGAAACAACCGAGTACGTCATATGAACTGATTTATCGAGGTTTGATTCAAAAAGTGTGAAGAAACCGCGAATAGACTATCTAAACTGCATACATTTCCACGAGATTCTTCATTTAGTGTCTCAGCAACTCAAGTGCTGTTGAAAACTGCAATAGCTGAGTTAACGTTGGTGGTTCCGGAATGGAGAAGAAAAATACACAAGACCCAGAAACTCTGAATAACTGTGCAGGTAAAAAAAGTAAAATTAAAAACCTAATGGTGATTTAAGCAGTTGCTCATAAAAGTTAGCAGTAGCTTAGTTTCATTTAATCATAATCTTAATCAAGGATATCGAGCAGCTTCTCGCGATAAAATTGAGGAAAATTTTTTATTTTTTATTTATACGAAGCCGGCAGATGCTTCAAATTCATGAGATTTGAGCAGTTGTTTACTTTTATTGATACCACCCATTGTGTTGCGTCTGGTTATTTTGGCGGTATATTTGCGAAATAAGGGATATTCAACTGGAGCGCTGAGCAAACACTAGCATACTTTGGCAACAGTTCACCCTCCGACATTGCATTATTTAAGTACTTTGGAAATCGACATCTGAAAAAAAAGAAAACTAGGCAATGTAGTCTTACCGAAACCTCCGTGTTGTAGTGGTAAGCGTAGTTGCCCCGCGCCATCAGGTCCCATGTTCGATTCCCAGCACCCGCTTGGAGTTTCATAGAAGGAGGAGTGGGACTGGAAATTGTAGGGACCCAGCCTCGTGAGGACATTTGGGATGCGCATGTGGTATGAACGTAATACACAGCGCCTTAAGTAGCTCTCTCCTTAATGCGTCTCTGTAACTGTCGCTGGTTCTGTGTCCAACTTCCCGTGGCTCCACGACAAGGGCGGCTGGTGAACTGTTACAAAATCTGCTGCTGCTGCTAGCTCACTGAAGCCTGGTTTACACTTAGACTAAAGACGAGGTAGAGAGATCTCGCTGGCTGCGTACAGCCAATCTCCGTGTCCCAACATCGAACTGCTTTCCTCCCAACGCGTCTAGCCAAAACGGCATGTTTTGGATTTTAGGTAGGAAAACTCGTTTGTAAATAAATGCTTTGAAATGTATGTATACTTCCTCTAACCATTTTGTAATGCAGTTTGATCAAATCCAAATTGGTGAAAGTATATTATTCATATAATAGTGCTTGTCACTTAAAAATGAAGATATAAACAAATACTTTCTTCACTGTTGACCATGTGACTTTGACAGTTGTGTGTGATTGGGGTAGGTCAGTGTTGAGTACGTGCGCAGAAGACGGAAAAGCTGTCCACCTCATCTTTTGTCTGTGGAATGTACACGAGTTTATACGCTTTTCGCGGTAAACTGAGCACTTTTGAAAACCCTGCTTAAGATCTACTTGTATGCACATTGTGTATTCTTCCGCCATATTCACAGTTAGCGTTGCTGTGGACCTGCTCACTTTATTCGTGCGTCGGTCAAGTCAACAAGTGAAATATTAGAAATGTAGATATTTCACAAATTTGCCAATCCTCACGTTTATGTGCATTAAAAAAAAACAAAAAGCAAAAATTATAATAATTTCAGTATTTACATATATTTGCCTAACACTTTTAATTCCACGTTAATTGATGGAACTACTTCCCCTCCACCGTTACCAACTTTACTGGGCGCATGCGGATAAATTTTCTCCGTTAAAGTGTATGCAGATAGGGACGACGAGATTTTTCAAATGTTGATTTCAAAAGTACTGGAATAACCGTGAACAGGCTAAAGTAGCTTGCACGAAGCGGTAGAGTTGAGCTGGCCGGTGAATGGCATCTAGGTGCTTACCTTGTTGAGACAGGCAGGGCGAGCAACTAGCGCTCCACTGGGCAGGCGAGCTGCTGCAAAGATGTTTGTTTTACTGGCACACTGGTGGGGTTGCCAACTCTCGAAGGAACCAACCCGGGAGATTTNGGGGGGGGGGGGGAAGAGAAAGATTGAATGAAATTCGCTAATATTTGTTAATTTTTATTTTTAAATTTATATTTTCATTTCTTTCGAGAAGCATCTAATATTTGTCGGTTTTTTAGGACATAATCAGAAAAATTAAAATTTTGTAATATTTGTAACTCAGCTTTTACTGAAGATATGTTCATTCTGTTTCTTTCCTCGCTCCACCCTTGTTCCATCAAACTGAACACGCGTTCACAAGAAGCATTAGAGACAGGAATGGAAAGAACAAACGTAACAAGCTTCTTCAATTCTGGACAGGAATTTATTTCACTTGATTTCTGCATGAATATCTCATTCGACTGATTGAACAAAACAAAGGAACTGCAGGCGGCATGCATGGCGGGGGGTAGGGGGGTAGGCACGAGGTGGGAGGCCGCGCGCGATGCGACACGTCAAACGTGACGGCGGCGGCGGCACGGCAGCGCTTATGCATTCCATGTGTTTCCATTTCGGTTCGATTTATATATTTTGTTAATGACAATATTATTTTCGAAAATCCGAAGAAATTATGGCATCCCGGGAACTTGGCAGGTTGAACATTATTCCCGTAGTCTCCCGGGCATTCCGGGAGGGTTGGGAACCCTACACACTGGCCTTCCCTCGCCTCGCTAGTTCCCGGCACCCACGAGCTGCACGACTCATGTAGACGCTCATGCCAGCAGTTGTCCGACACAAACCGTCGCGCCAGTTACCACACGTCGCTTTATATTGTGCGCTAATTACTGGAGATTTTTCGAGCCATGTCAGAAAATTCATACGCCTGTAACGACGGCTCAACCCGACGTATTTTCTACTTCCGCACGTTATTTTCTCATTTGGATTTCACTCTAACGTCCCAATTCCCCCCACCCATTAGGTATGTACTAGATATAAAATTATCTGGCCATGGAAGGAATAATTACTATTCCTATTTACTAACTAACTGCAAATTAACTAAAATTCAACGTCAAAACTGAGTTGCCTTCTTTTTTTTACTGCGAGGTAAGAGAATGAATTGATGACCGACTCACTTGATAAACATTGCCTAAGATAATTAAGTTAAAACAAAAAAAAAAAATATCTAATACCGACTCCAACGCGGCCTATTAAAAAGGGCGATCTACATAAACCAACATTAAACGCATTGTTAACAATCTACAGGTTTTGGGAAGAGAATGATAATAACTAAGAAACTGCAATCCTGGATAATATTTTCCGCTCACTTTCTGAATCTAACCTTTGAAAAAACACCCCACGTATGACGTGTTTGATTGTTCCCTAAACATGTCATATCCACGCATTTTGTACTTGTATCAACATAAAAGTACCTTATTTTTGGTTGAAATAAAATTTTATTTGTTATTTACATATAAAATATAATATTTAACTTGCAATTAACATGAAAAAATACAGAGACAAAACAGATGTGTTGGTAACGCCTAGTAAGAAATAGTTCTTATGCAATATATTATTACACTGAGCGCGGTGCGTTGGCCCTCCGGTGTAATTTTATCCACCCGGTTAAGCTTTGTTTGCATGAGGCGGAGGAATATGCTGGAAGTAGAACTTCAGCACGGCTTCAGAAAAGTTGGAAGTAACCGTGAATGGATTGTAAACGATCGTAGCCAGTTACTAAATGAGTCGAGCGAACTGAGTAGCAAAATGGAATGGTAAAGCTACTGACCCACTGACCAGGCGAGACACATAACACGTGTAAACCAGAGATGTAGTGATAACAGTACATTTAGCAGTCCCCGAACGCTTTGACCTTATTAGTACACCTGGAATAGAAAAGGGGGAGGGGCAGGAATACCGGTACTTTTTGCGTTATTTAACTGAGTGAAATAATGAGATAAATATATTGCAACACTTCTACTACAATTTGTTTATATATACACACATATATATACACGTTATTAGCATACAAATTTTAATATTTTATTTTGATAACTAAACAACTGAACAACAAAGATAACTTGACCTTGTTCTTTGTAGGCAGTCAGGCGCCGAAACAGGACCATAAGGGGGGGGNGGGGGGGGTTAAAGTCGGAGGGGGGCACTGCAAGGTTGCCAATTACAATAATGTAGGAAGATGGGTTTTAGTTGTATTGCAAACCATGCCGTGACGGTATTTGCCGGTATTGGTATTTTTTACCGGTAATTATCTATATTATATTAAATTCTTATTGTATACCATGATATATCTGAATAATATAATATAAACTCTTGTTAAGGGGTTAGATTGTACTATGTTCTTATTTTTAGTTTAAAGATGTTGATTGATTAATTAAGAAACCTTAATTTATTATGTATCAAATCCGTACCATACGTCTATGAAATACTGTGCCATTACTTACTTATAAAGAAAGCGTGCATGACATTAGAAACTTCATACGTCGCTTGGGCGGCACAAGAGTTATCGCAAAGCAGTGCCGGGGTGGCGTCCGGCGCCTCGGAGTCGGGGAAACATTGAACAAGTTGTGACCACCATCGAGCTGCCTGCGAGAACCTTTGTACACACGTCGAGTGGCATCAAACAAGGAACTACGTTTTACTTGTCGGCGTGTAAATTAAGAAAGCACCAGGTACATTAGTGAGCAAGAAGCATGCGACGAGCTCCCATCCGCCACGGTCGATAAGTTAACACATATCGAGTTGCAATTGGCACTTCTTCTTAACAAAACTGACACGTGGTAAGTTTTGTTTGTGACCTTCATTTGTTATATGCGTCTTGCCAACTGCGAAGCTTAACAAATTACCGAACGACCGCCAAATTAGTTTTACCAACTACAAGTGTTCAATACGCACGGCACACGCCATAAAACAACACGCATCACACTCGAAATTCTCAACTTAATAAATAAATACGTAAATTTTGGTGTCTTAATATTCATGAAAAGTGTACTTTTTAAATAAGATTTTAACGTCTTTATTATTTTATTCTCGTGATGTTAATTTTTAAACAATGCTTCACGTATGGTTTCATGAAGTCAAGGGCGTTGCCAACCAAACCTGCGGCCATGGAGTTTAAATAGAGAATTACGTATTAAATAAATTCCTTCTCAGTACATCAATTTTAAGGAGAACTGTTCCGAATAAACATATTTATTCAACGCTACTTTATCAGAGAATACTACCACATTAAGAAATTTTCAAAAAATATATTCATGCTTTTTTTTTAAGATATAAATTTTAATTTTAAGTTTTAGGGAAAAAAATATTAGACGCATAAATTTGCTGGATTTCGTAACGTGCCAGTATTGGTTGAAAAATATCACGTAGAATATTGTTTCTTTGAAACGGTTATCTTTATAAAGTTGATGCATTGAGAAGAAATTTCTTTAAAATTACGCTTGGTAGGCAGCATCCTTAATTAAGGGGTTCATTTCAGGAACAGCAGCTATTTTAGTTTTAAGAGTGTGCGGGATATTAACTAACGCCAAACACATTATCTAATGTTCGCAGATTTTTGGAAACCAACATAGAAAAAGTAATAAAGGAAAATGATAGGTAATGGTTATTCTCCAGTTTTGTGAGCTGACGTTTTGCCAAATTAATGCAGCTAATTTGGATAACACCTTGGGTCGCAAGGACACGTACTATTCACGGCGTAAGAAGCATCTCTACTAAAGTAAATCACTATTGTAAAATATTCGACTTTAAAAATCAATAAAACCATTATGTAGGATTGCAGTTTCTTGGTTTTTCAATATCGGCTTACATTAAGTTGTAGAATATCGTTGTTTATAGCGTTTTTTTATGTCTCACACTCTATTAAAATAGTTTAATTTGTATGTGTTATAAGTCGTTCACTTTTAATTGAACCAGTTTGAAAGCAGCCATTGAAACACGTCTCTGCCCCGAGCTGCGTAGACTTGAACGAGCGCACTGAGCGACACGCGACGGAAAGTAGTTCCATGTCTGGACGTTAAATTAGAAATGCCAGGTAAACACTTCTGAATGCCGAAACGGTTTCTTTTACCTTCCGTCATTTTTTAAATGGATATGAGCGTTAGGATTAGCAAATCCGTAAAATATTTGTTTCTTCGGCAATTTCTCCAGTTTCACTTGACCGAGGCATGAATAAAAGCGATCAAGCCCACGGCACTTCACGTACTAAGGAAGTATGCGCAATGCTGCATACGAGTGGCTCTTAAGTAGGACTCCCAAGAGTTCTTATTCTACCGTAAAAATAAATGGCGTGTGGGGAGTGCACCCAGGGCAAGGCGACACCCTCCAAGTGACGGTCTTTCCAGCTGGGACCCGTAGGTGACCGTCACCCCCGAGCATGACAGAGGTGAAGGCCTAGAATGGAGCGGCGCTGGAATGCAAGGGCGGGGGAGGCGGGTGTACCCCGAGAAAACCCGCCGGCAAGCGGCATCGTCCAGCACGATTCCCATATGCGAAAATACGGGAGTGGACCCGCCGGGGATCGAACTCGGATCGCCGTGGTGGGAGGCGAGCGCCCTGGACACTCGCCACCGCTGCCCGTATTCTACCGTAAACGGCCTACATCAGCCAAGCTAACTGTTGTGCTGTTCCAATTAAAACCTCACAACATTCAGAAGGCAAATTAATAAAAAATAAAAATATATATAACGACGGCCGAACTA
>NQII01006335.1:68833-109276 GCA_002778355.1 Clitarchus hookeri
TAATACTACTCTAATCTATCATGTCATCATTTATGGTCTTGACTACTAAGTATACGTATATCATCAACAAACTTCTCTACGTTCTTATATACCTCTTCGTCATATATTTTGTGCTTTACCAGAGGCCATTGCTCTTCTTTTCTCATCAAGATTCTTCTTAGTTCTTCTCTCTCCTTTGCGAACATTTCACATAAATACAAAACGTGGTAGCTGTTCTGTTAGCCATTTACACAGTCACACATATCATCATTTGCCTTATTTATCCGTTTTAAATATCTCTTGAACTGTCCATGTCCTCTTATGAATTTCTTCATATTATTGCTCATAGAAACCTTACTATTATACCAGTCTTTAATATTCTTTACATAATTACTCATCTCTATACTACCTTCTTTATTTTCCCATTCTTCTCTCCACTTGTTAAATGCAATTTCGTAGACTAACTTCTTGATTTCCTTGATACTGAAAACTTCTCCGTCATCCAATTTATTTACTTATCTTATGTTGTCTTGAGTAAAACCTTTGTAATCTGAACCATCTATGTTGCTTTCTTGTTCTGTAAATTTTAATTTATATATTATATTTCTATTAAATATTATATAATCGATAGGTAGTAATTTATTTAAAGTAACCACAGCCGAGAAAGATGTGGCTGTCATCTCGTGTAATTTTATAAGAATGTATCTCTGCAAGGCGCTGAACTTTTTTTTCTATTTGTGCATTTGAAATATTCGTATCCATAACGATTGACCCATACGTTATAGAACTCACAAATATTGTTTTGTATATCATATTTCTTAAAGGCGTGCTATATTTGGTAAATTTCCAGATTTTATTCTTCATTTGATTACAAAGTGTTTTTAATTTTTCAATTAAAGTATTTATATGAGGTACAAACGAAAGTTTATTGTCGATTGTTACCCCTAAATATCTGGTTTGTTTGACTATTTTAATTTTTTTATTATGATACTTTACTACTGGTGGTCTTGAATCCATATTACCTTTAACGACTATTCCAACTGTTTGTCGGCCGCTACTTTCAATCCATTACTTTCCACCCATGTATTTAATTTGTTCATTTCCATATTAGCTCTCAATTCAACACCTCTCCTGTTGTTATCTCCGACGATTATCAAGCTGTCGTCTGCAAACGCTACTTTCTCAAAATACTACCATTTTCTATATTTAAGAACTCATTAAATACTAAATTCCATATTAACGGGCCCAAGACCGAGCCTTGTGGGTATCCTCTGTTCATTTCCTTTTCATTTGTTATAAAATCGCTATAGTAACCAATAATTCTTTCCTTAAAGTAATCCAGTAGTAAATTCTTCTCCTTTGTTCCAATTTCTATTTGTGCTATTACTCATCTTATTCCGTTCCAGTCCAAAGTAGAAAATGCGTTACTAATATCTATTAAAATTAAAAGTACATATTTACTATCTATTTTATTTATTATGTCCAATACTGCATATAATGCGTTCTCTGTTGATCTATTTTTTCTAAAACCAAATTGATATCTATTGAGGACTTTTTCTGTTTGTGTTCTTATTCTATTAAGGATGATTCTTTCAAGTAACTTTCCCAGTATCGGCAACAAACAAATGGGCCTGTAGGAACTTGGACTGTCCTGTGGTTTGTTGTTACCCTTATATAGAATTACGACAACTGCAGATCTCCATTCTTTCGGGAAGATTCCTTTACTTAGACAAATATTCATTATATACAAGATTTCTTCTTTTATATCTTCCCAGAGTTCCTTTACGATTTCTACTGTGATGTTATCTTTTCCTGGGGGCTTTCTTTAATCCGCTATTTCTAACTGCCGTTCCTAACTCATCCATCTCTATTTTTCTAGTCTCACCAATGACGTCCTCATTCCTTTCCAACACTATATCTTCATCTATATCTGTATATATGTTTTTATCTGGTATTAATTCGTTTATCAATGTGATATAAGTCTTCTTCACACCTTTAGTATATTTTCCTTCGTTACATATTGTCGCTATCTTCTCATATTTATTTATTTTCTTTCTTGCCATTTTATCTGGCAAATTCCAAATATTTTCTCTACTTTCCTTTTAAACGAATTCTATCCATTGGTTGATCATGTTGTTTCTAATCATCTTTTTGTATAACTTCCTTTCCCTTTTATATTCTTCCTTATATACCGTTTTAGCCTCACACGAACCACATCTCCTGTAGATCCTACTCTTTCTTATTACGGTCTGTTTCATATCGCTTAGCTCTTGATTCCACCTACACCCTTCTTCCTTTTATCTTATTTACCACTGTTCTTGTTTTTTGACTACATACCTCTGTTATTGTTATTCTTAACCTTGATATTCTTTCTTCGATACTTTCTTGTGTAACTATTTCTTTATCCCTTTTCAAGTCTACCGTAACCTTACTCTTAACTAACTTCCAGTCTTTTGCCATAAGTTTCAATCTGGTATCTACTATATAAAAATAAGTCGGGTTTTCCTTCCTGACGCTATAACTCCAGAACGCACGAACCGATTTCCACGGTTTTGCATTCGTTGGAAAGGTCTCGGGCTCCGTGAGGTTTATAGCAAAGAAAATTCAGGAAAAATTTTANTCGCGCATTTGAAAACTGTGAATGGCCACCAATGCCAAACATATCGAGAAGCATGTCAACTATTGGGTTTGCTGGAGAACGATTCTCATTGGGATTTAGCACTTGCGGATTCAGTTGTTTCATCAAATGCGTACCAAATACGAACGCTGTTCGCAATTATCATCACCACATGTTTTCCTTCACAACCAATTCAGTTATGGAACAAATACAAAGACGACACATGTGAAGATATCTTGCATCGCTTGCGCATTCAAACGAATAATCCTGACATCCAAATAACCGATGAAATCTACAATGAAGGATTGATTCTGATTGAGGATCAATGCTTGACTATTGCAAACAAGCTACTGATTGAAGTAGGAATGATTGCGCCAAATCGATCGATGCACGATGCATTCAACCAAGAATTAAATCGAGAGCTGCAATACAATGTTGATTCATTGCAGGAATTCGTTCGAAATAATGAGCCGTTGCTGAATGNAAGATATCTTGCATCGCTTGCGCATTCAAACGAATAATCCTGACATCCAAATAACCGATGAAATCTACAATGAAGAATTGATTCTGATTGAGGATCAATGCTTGACTATTGCAAACAAGCTACTGATTGAAGTAGGAATGATTGCGCCAAATCGATCGATGCACGATGCATTCAACCAAGAATTAAATCGAGGGCTGCAATACAATGTTGATTCATTGCAGGAATTCGTTCGAAATAATGAGCCGTTGCTGAATGAACAGCAAAAACAANCGATGCACGATGCATTCAACCAAGAATTAAATCGAGAGCTGCAATACAATGTTGATTCATTGCAGGAATTCGTTCTAAATAATGAGCCGTTGCTGAATGAACAGCAAAAACAAGTATACGAAACATTAATGCAAGCGGTGGACAATAATACTGGTGGTCTATTCTTCCTGGACGCACCTGGAGGAACTGGGAAAACATTTGTAATTTCATTTATTTTGGCCACTATTCGATCAAGATGTGACATAGCTTTGGCGTTAGCATCATNGGTGGTCTATTCTTCCTGGACGCACCTGGAGGAACAGGGAAAACATTTGTCATTTCATTTATTTTGGCCACTATTTGATCAAGATGTGACATAGCTTTGGCGTTAGCATCATCTGGAATTGCGGCGACTCTTCTAGATGGCGGTCGTACTGCACATTCTGCGCTTAAGTTGCCACTCTATTTAAACACAATTGATATTCCAACATGCAATATTTCCCGATCCAGTGCAATGGGAAAATTGTTGATGCAATGCAANGCAATACAATGTTGATTCATTGCAGGAATTCGTTCGAAATAATGAGCCGTTGCTGAATGAACAGCAAAAACAAGTCTACGAAACATTAATGCAAGCGGTGGACAATAATACTGGTGGTCTATTCTTCCTGGACGCAGGACCTCCTTGTCCCAAAACATTTGTCATTTCATTTATTTTGGCCACTATTCGATCAAGATGTGACATAGCTTTGACGTTAGCATCATCTGGAATTGCGGCGACTGAAGATCTACCGCCAGCATGACGTGTAAGACGCGAATTCAACGGTGTCAATTTAAACACAATTGATATTCCAACACGCAATATTTCCCGATCCAGTGCAATGGGAAAATTGTTGATGCAATGCAAGCTCATTGTTTGGGATGAGTGCACAATGGCACATAAGAAATCACTTGAAGCACTTAACTTCACACTGAAGGCGGCTTGATGATATTGTTGGCAGGCGATTTCAGGCAGACGTTGCCAGTAATTCCCCGTGGAACGCCTGCAGATGNTCATTGTTTGGGATGAGTGCACAATGGCACATAAGAAATCACTTGAAGCACTTAACTTCACACTGAAGGATCTTCAGCGAAATAACAACATCTTTGGCGGCTTGATGATATTGTTGGCAGGCGATTTCAGGCAGACGTTGCCAGTAATTCCCCGTGGAACGCCTGCAGATGAATTGAATGCTTGCCTGAAGGCATCACCTGGCTGGATTGTGCTGCGCAAGTGGAAAAGTCAAACTGGATCCATTACTTACACCACCACAGCCACTGAAACCATTNAACGCCTGCAGATGAATTGAATGCTTGCCTGAAGGCATCACCTTTATGGAATAACGTAAAAACATTATCACTAACCACTAATATGAGAGTTCAACTTCAAAATGATCAAAGTGCTGCACAATAAAGGTTTGTTAACAATCGACAAGGAAATGGAAAAGTCCCAGTTGATGCGACATCTGGATTAATTACTCTTACCATCGAATTTTGCCGATTTGTAGACTCTCAATTAGCTCTTATTGAAAATGTTTTCCCAAACATTAGTGAGAATTATNTCCAAACAATTGTTAGCTGTTGGAAATGGAAAAGTCCCAGTTGATGCGACATCTGGATTAATTACACTTACCAACTAATTTTGCCGAATTGTAGACTCTCAATTAGCTCTTATTGAAAATGTTTTCCCAAACATTAGTGAGAATTATCAGAATTATGCTTGGTTAAGTCAACGAGCAATTCTTGCCGCAAAGAATAATGATGTACACGCACTGAATTTCACCATTCAATCAAAAATTGCTGGCGATTTGGTGACATACAAATCCGTTGATTCCATAAGAGATCCCGATGATGTAGTAAATTATCCAACGGAGTTTTTGAACTCTCTGGAGTTACCAGGATTTCCACCACATAACTTGCAACTCAAAGTTGGTACAGTTATTATGATATTGCGTAATTTGAATCCACCGCGACTTTGCAACGGTACTCGACTTTCGGTAAAAAGACTTATGCCGAATTTGATTGAGGCAACCATTATTAACGGAAAGTACGCAGGTGAAAATGTATATATACATCGAATACCAATGATTCCGACTGATCTTCCGTTTGACTTCAAACGATTGCAATTTCCAGTTCGCCTTGCGTTCGCAATGACAATTAACAAGTCGCAAGGCCAATCGCTTAGTGTTTGCGGGATAAATTTAGAAAATCATTGTTTTTCACATGGGCAGTTATACGTTGCGTGTTCACGAGTTGGGAAACCATCCGCTTTGTTTGTGTTAACGTCAGACCAAAAAACAAAAAATGTGGTTTACCAAAGAGCACTTCAATGAAACGTATTTACTTTGGATTCACTTTCATTTACTTAGAGAAGTTCAATTCATTACTGTTGTGAAATGAAATAAAATTTTTCCTTTTCAAATATAAAAAAAATGTTTCTTCATGTTTTAATCACCAAACAAAATGTTGCATAAAACGAAGCTATCTGGTGGCGAAACGGAGTTCGCCGGGTTTGCTAGTTTTGTATATTTTTCATCATACACACAAAAAAAAAAGGAAATAAGCGAAATTCTACTAAAATATAGTTTCAGCAGTAAACGGTGATAAGTAAACGTATCATAACCTGTATTTCAATCTGAAGCATGATTCATGTGGTTATTGGGAGTTACCTCGGAAACTCGGCATTATAAGGAGAAAAAATTTTTCCTTAATAAAATATGTAAACATTATTGTATTTTGTCTACAGTTTAAGCGTCATAATTGTTAGTTACAGATGCTAATTCTTTATTTTTTGTTGCAGAAAAGCTATGACAAAAAATTACCGATTTTGCCCATTTTATTTATTTCGTTTGGTGGGGCGACAATAAAATTACCATTAATTTTTTTAAAAGCTGCTGCTTTTAAAATGATTTTGTTCCCTTGAAGTAATTTCCAGTGACTTACCCGCCTCACGCCACATACTATAGACGTAGAGTAATCGGAGAAACCGTAAACCGTTCATTCACGGTTACTTCTAACTTTTCTGAAGCCCTATTGAACATCATAATACAGGATATTCCTCTGCCTCATGCGAACAAAGCTCAACGGAATCTAGAAAATTACTCAAAGGGACAGCGCACCACATTCGTGCACACTCGGTGTAATAATATTTTGCAGAGGAACTATTTATTACAAGGCATTACCAACACACCTGTTTTCTCACTGTTTTTATTAATAAAACTTAAAATTTAAATGTTATAATTTAAAAATAAAACATAAGTAAAATATAAATTTAATTAAAAAAAAAGGTATTTTAATGTAAACGCGCGTATTAATCGATTGCGATACAACGCGCATTTAGAAAACAATCAAACATGTCATACACGGTGTGATTTTTNCTTAGTGTTTGCGGGATAAATTTAGAAAATCATTGTTTTTCACATGGGCAGTTATACGTTGCGTGTTCATGAGTTGGGAAACCATCCGCTTTGTTTGTGTTAACGTCAGACCAAAAAACAAAAAATGTGGTTTACCAAAGAGCACTTCAATGAAACGTATTTACTTTGGATTCACTTTCATTTACTTAGAGAAGTTCAATTCATTACTGTTGTGAAATGAAATAAAATTTTTCCTTTTCAAATATAAAAAAAATGTTTCTTCATGTTTTAATCACCAAACAAAATGTTGCATAAAACGAAGCCATCTGGTGGCGAAACGGAGTTCGCCGGGTTTGCTAGTTATCTGCTAAATTTCTGTATCCATTGTCCATACCCTGCTGATTTTGTTGTGGTCGCTTGTACTGGGTTATACTGTCCAGTTTTTACAGTTCTTGCATACTTCATCAGTTGTAAACGCTACATCAATGTTCTCCTCCCCGTGTATTGAGTCGTATATATAGATGTTGCCTTCAGTATTTAGGACATTCATGTTCTTTTTATTCATAAATTATTCAAGTTTTTCTCCTCTCGTATCTCTTCTCTTAGAAAACCAGATCGGTGACTTGGTGTTAAAGTCTCCTGCTATTATGGCGTTTGTTTGTTTGTTTATCTTCTTCCATTATCTTATTGATTTTATTTAAACTGATTTGTATGTCTTTGGAGGGTGGACAGTAAAAATTTATTATATTAATTTCTTTGTTATTTATATATGCCTTTATTGTTACTATTTCATTATCTGAATATTGACTTATCATTATGCATTCTGTGTTTTTATGGCATATGGTAGCCGTCAAAATCTTCCCTTCCGATCGATTATACATCGCATTCCAATTATTATCGATGTTCATTAACGTTCCCTCGTATGTATAAGGTTCTTGTAACAATACTATACCTATGCCTTTGTTAATAATTTCTTATATTATGTTTACCGTGTTAATTCTGGATTTTTGTAGATTCTATTGTACTATTATCACGTTCATTTTTATATCATTCTCCATAGTCTATTACCTTTTTTAATCTTTCTTTCGCATTTTTTTTAAATTGGACATTTTAAGCCTTTTGCTGCGTGGTTTGTGTATTGTGTATCCTTTTTTGCTCTTATGCAATTTATACATTTTTCATCCTTTTTCCTGCAGTTTATTTATGTGTGTCCTTCTTCCACGTATTTACCGCATGTACTGTTTTGATCCCTGCACCATTTGTTCGTGTGACCATATCTTAAGCATTTTTAACACCGCATTGGAGATAAGAATTCCTAAGAATTCCTTTGTGTTGTGAACTTTCCAGACACAGTATATTTTGGGTCTACACTCTATTTTCCTTTAATTTGTGAACTTACTTCCATTATTATATTGTTAATGTTGTTCTTCGGTTTAGTTTTGAAATGGATGTTGCATGTTCTATTAAATTCTTCCTTTGGGATTTCTATAAAGTTTTGCTGGTATATTTCATCCTTAAATTCTTAATCTTGTTTATTTTATCATCAACATCGAATATTATTATTTTCGGTTACTTTCTCTCTTTCCTAATTACCTTAACATTTAGTTTCTTTTCTTGAATCTCTTCCTCAATCATCTTAACCTGTTTTTCATTTGCTAGCTACATGCCAATACCATTATTTCTTACCTTCCATACGTTGTTTATTTGGATATTTTTTACTTTTGGCCTTATGTATCTCATAATTTCATTTTGTGTGACTTCGCTGCTATAACCTGATCTCGCAATGGCTGGCTCCACGATGATTACTACTGGTTCCTCTTTGTTCCTGTTATTCCGTACTTGATTCTCTTTGTTCGTCGCTTCGCTACCTCTTCTCTCTTCTCTGTGTACACTATCTTTCCTTATGTTGTTGATTTCTTCTCTCATTTGTGACATCTGCGTTTCTCTTTCTTCTCTTCTTTTCATCTTCTCTACTCTATTCCATTCTTCACTCCTTTCAATTTCGTTTCTCATCTGTAAAATGTCTACTTCCTGTTCTATGATGATTTGATGCAAAGCTTCAACCTGTTCCATGATATGTTTCCTTATTCGATCATAAATGTTTTTATTTTCTTTCATAATGTACATCATTGTTCCATGTACATATTTACTTGCTTCTGACAAGGTAGTTACTGTTCTTGATTTATTGTTGACTCTTCTTTTCTTATTTTCTTTCTCTTCTTCTTCTTCTGATTACTCAAGGGATCTCTTCTTGTTACCTTCGGTGGATTCTAGTTCCATAATTTCACTCCAATCCGTTGTCTGTCTGCTCTTCTACTTGCTTCGCTCTTCCACTTCTCTTCTGTATTCTCCTTCCTCATTTACACTTTTCTCCAAATCTTCTTGTAGTAGTAATTTTTCCATTTCTTCGTCTTCTCTTCTTCTTTGCTCTTGTTGTCTTCTTCTTAATTCTTCGTCTTCGTCTCTTCTCGTCGTCGATCTATGTACTTTTCCGCCTTTTTTGAAAGGGTTATCTTTGTCCCTTTCTCTACCTCCTTCCTCGCCTCCTCTTACAGACCTCCCATGGTCTGCCGTGACTCACAAATACTCTATCAGGGGACGGAACCGCTCCAATAGAATACAATGAATTACAATGAACTAAGTGCCATGCCGGGCCCGAAAATATTATTATATATTCCTTCCAATACCACATAAGTCAAAATATTCCCGTTAAAAAAGAGCTCCTCTACTAGAATATCTATCAATACATAATCTTGATCGCTCTATAGCTCTGAAACCTAATGTGTCTCAGATCTGCCAGTCATATTATCAACACTTCTCATGACCTCCTACAACATACTAAAAGTGAACTCTAGAACGCCCCTGATCACTGTCTTCCAGTGATTGTAGGGACTCCAAATTTTATAGAAATATATTTCATACATCCTACTCCCACATGACCGCAAATGATACGTTAAATATAAATAATTTCTTTAACTATTTATTTATGACCTGGTATGCCAACCATGTGACAACCATGTGTAAATGTTAATCATGTATGGCTGGAATATTCGTCTATTTTCTCCTTTTGCACATTGTACCTACTATTCTTGGCTTTTCTACGAGATGGTACTATTCTTTGCATTAATTTAAGTATTTATTAGATGATGTTTCTATCTATTCTTGGATGCAAATCACATGACCACCACATGCGGGCACTATATAATGCTTGGGAAACTTTACCTTCTATATAGTTTCTCTTCTATTACGCGCTTTATAACTATTTTTCTTTGCTTTTCTTGTTGTTGTCTTGCTTCCATATCCTGACTTAATAATAATTAAATATTAAGTAATTACTCTATTCTTTCATAAACCAGTGTGACTTCCATGTGACAACCATGTGCATAATACAAACATTCATTATAAAATCTATCTATTTGTACACTGGTATGCCAACCATGTGACAACCATTTCACTACGAGGCCACCTGAGATATACAGGATGGTGGCCAGTAGCTTATATAGTTAAATTATTTGGTGCAGACTAAGGGCACCTGTGGTGGTTGCGTTAGGGGTAAACAAATACTCGCATTCTCCGTTATTTAACAGCCCAGTATTTTATTGATCAGAAGGTCACATAGGTATGTACACACACTGGCGAGACTGAGCCCCCCTGCAAGTTGTAAGCCTGAAGGGCTGGTGGGCTGAATACTATGCGTCAGGGAAGGTTGTTGAAGGGAGACGTTTCTCTACTTATCTCTGACTGTGACTTTTGGTGAGTTGTCTTCGTTGGTAGCGAGGCCTGGTGAGTTGGGTGGCCCTATTTCTCAGGCTCTCGGACTGGCTCTCATTGGCGTGCTGTACTCAACTGGCTCCTTCCTGCGGCTTTGACTGACTCTCAGAAGTCCAGGATTGGTTTCCCGGAACTTGTGCTTTCTCTGCGACCTCGGCTCGCATCCCTGTCCTCTATGCTTCGCGCTGATCTGCCGACGGTGAACAACTGACTACAACTGCTCCCGAAACTTGGCTGCTCCTGAATTTAACCTGTCTCCTGATATATTCAAATTGGCTGTCAGCAGTTTGTCGCCAGAGAAATGGGGAATTCCCCCATGTAACTCGCGCTTTTTTTGGGTAGGATTTCGTGTCTCGTCAGCTGCGCGCGCGCTCCAACTGGGGTGAAGGGAGGGGTGCAGCAAGCGTCTCGGGGGTTCCTGTAAGCTGTGTCGGCAGTAATCTCGTAGGGGGTTCCCTTGATTCCTTCGTAGAGGGCTTATATCAGCTATTTTTCGGGACTTTCCCTGTTTTTCTCTCTCTTCGGTTCTTCCCTGCAAAGTTTCATTGTCACCTGCCTGCCCTGGTTGGCTTACTGCCTGCCCAGGACAACTATAGCAGGGTGTGAAAACAGCGCAATTCCTATCCTATGTACTCATCACACGTGAACAATGCGAAATATTTATTTCTTGGCTATTCTTATAGTTTATAATTATATCAAGTAACTACCACATGTTGGCATTATTTAATTAATGCATGGAAAACTTTATACAAATGATAAATTATATATTTATTAAATTGCTCTATCATTATTTATGCCTGGTGTACCACCGACCGTGTGACAAACATGTACATAATTATTTAAACCAAAATTTCAGAACCAACTATCTACAGAAGCTGCCACTTGTATTGTTAATTCATCTCATGGCCTCCTTTGACATACTGAAAATAAATTCTCGATCAACCCTGTTAACTATCTTCCAATAATCACATAGACTCCACATTTTGCATGGATACACTACATTCAACCCTCTTACATGCAACCATGATGATTAATGAAATATATGTTAATTAATCATACCATTTTTCCTGCGGCGTGCCAACCATGTGGCAACCATGTGTCACATGTAAACCAGGTACACTATCTTATACATTACTATACATGTTTTAATATAATAGCTTTTATCTATTTTATAATCGTTTTGATAGCATTCCGGTACTTGCAATTTCTCAACTGTGTTTGTAATTAACAGTCCAGCATTATTTTAATTGCAATCTATTATTTAAACACACTGTTCCATCACCAAGTGCCAACCATGTGCCAGCCATAAAACATGAGTTTTAGTTGACAGGTTCTCTAAATATTTATCACTCACTGTATTATATATAGTTCAATTATTTATGTCAACCATGTCCTTTGATATAACACTCCAATTATACAAATACATTTGTTCTTATACCAACCAGTGATTCAATAATAATGTTTTAAATATTTGTTTACGACTCTTAGGTTGTTCACATAGCTGACACTCCAGACATATTATTCTTTAAATTCAGAAATCTATAAAGCAATTTCACTCCCTTTTTGCATACCAGAATGCCATCCATATTTTAACTATATACGAACACTACTATAATAACATGGTATTCCAGTTAACTTAGCTCAATTGTGTCCTCTTCTAGTTGCATTTTCTACATCTTCATCTTCTCTATTCATACTTAGTCTCTGATCATAATAGTTAATCTATATATCCTAACCATTATGATCCCAATGCATCATCTATCTCAGCTAGCAAAATTAAAATGAAAGTTCCATTAAGATGAAGTAACATTCTTCCATATATTGCAATTAATTCACTGTTCCTATGAACATAGAACTAAACTCATTCCCGAATTTATTTTCACCCAATTTATAGTGTTAAAACCTGATAAAATTTCTCTGTCAATGTTTACATACTACATTTTGTACAAAATTGTTAGCAAATGTTATGATATTTTTCCAACTATCAAGTTCTTATGATTTAAATTGTGACAACCTCATATAGTTTCATGTATTACACCAATTAACTATACCAATCAATAATTTTTAATTTTGTCGTAAACCTTACCAGTTTTCAAAATTTCTTTGAAATGTTATCATTCACCTTCAAATGTCAAACTTTAGGATAATACAAGGTCACAGCATTATATTAATATATCCCATAACTATATTTCATCAATTACCCACACAAATTATCATTTTTAGTTTAGTCGTTAACTTATGATAATTTTAAAAAGAAAACATTCATAAAATATAATTGCATTCTTTCTAACTGTTTATTTTTAGGTTTACAATATCACAGTCTTGCATGGATTCCTCTCATATTTATATCTCATTAATTTCCCACACCAATCGGTGCTTTTTATTTTGTCGCTAACATGACCAATTTTCAAACATCAATAAAATGTTATAATTCTTCCATTTTATGGAGTTAATAAGTCACAAACCTTATATATTTACATGCAATGCTAATATTTAATCGATTTACCACACTAATTAACACTTATTGAATTTGTCGTTAACTTGAACCAATTTCAAAAACATTCATAAATTATATTTACTTTCTTCTAGGTGTCCAATTTTAAGGTTTACATTATTGCAACATTATATTAATTGATCTCAAGCATACGTTTCTTCATTTTCCCACACCAATCAAGACATTTTAGTTTTGTTGCTATCTTAGCCAATTTTCAAAACGTCAATAAGATGCTAAAATTCCTCCTACAATCAAATTTTTGGACTCTACACAATCACATCCTTATATTATTACATCCCATGCTTATATTTCTTAAATTACGCACACCAGTTTACACTTTTTAATTTTATCGTTAACTTGACCTATTTACAAAAACATTCATAAAATGGCATTTCTTTCTTCTAGCTGTCCAATTTTTAGGTTTACATTATCATAGCCTTAATTTAGTTCATCTCTTACAAATATTTCATCAGTTTCCCATACCAATTACTACTTTTTAATTTTATCGTTAACTTGATCAATTTACAAAAACATTCATAAAATGCCATTTCTTTCTTCTAACTGTCTAATTTTTGGGTTTTCATTGTCATAGCCTTAATTTAGTTAATCTCTTACATATTTTCCATCAGTTTCTCATATAAATTGCTACTTTTTAATTTTATCGTTAACTTGGTAAATTTTCTATTTTAAAAAAATCATTGAAATATTATATTATTCTTTAAACTACCAAAATTTTTGGATTTGATGGTTCATTACCCCACATTCAATCATCCTACACCCATGATTCATCGATTCCACACACCAATTAATAGTTTTTAATTTAGTCGTTACTAGCCAGTTTTCAAAACATTCCTAAAATCTTATTTGTTTCTTCCAACAAAACAAATTATTGTATTTACGTTAACATTACTTGGTTTTAATTCCTTCCATGCATACACAATGCCCTATTGCTACAACAAATAATGCTTTTTCAATTTCGTTGTTAACTGTACCATTCGTACTACTACACATTTTTATAGGAGTTTTTATTTTTGCTTTAAAACACTTTCTGACTGTTGTATATTATTCTACTGTTCTCCCTTAGTATAGAACTGTATTTTATACTTCGACAATCATTACCCAATTAATGGCATTAAATATTATCGATATTATTTTGCCAATGTTTACATTATTTCCGACACACTGAAAACACTTACTAGCATTCGTATAATCATAATTCCTTCCTGTTCAATGTTAAAAACACAATTTCCTATAATTTATTATTGATTTTTTGGCTCTCACTCACCAGAATGTTGATTTTTCTTCATTTATGTGGTTTGTTTACCACGATGTTTCAACCTGGAATTTCAGTTGCTGTTTTCTTATTCTTCTGATGAAGAATTCTTCTCTATTTATTTCCTTATCTTCCTTAGGCCCGGCACAACACTATTCCACACGAATTCACATGATTTAAGTTGAAATTATTAAAATAGGAGCGAAATTCCGCCCCCCGACAGAACACATCACTCGCGCACGACAGCCATGACAGTAGTAGTCAATTATTATTAATTCAATTATTAATTTCGAGAGCATCACGCATGAAAGGAGACAGTACTACCATCTTTGGGTGGAGAGTGCAAGGCCCCGCCCCTGGCGGAGAGATCGGCCAATCAGGGCTGGCCCCGCTGGTTCCTTACGTTTTGTGTGTTAACTGAGTAGAAATTAGGCATTTAAAAACGTTTAGTTGTTTTAAATTGAAGGGAGATCTCGGGTTTGTATGAAGAAAATATTAGCTAATTATGTTTATAAGTTTTATTTGATGGGAAGCTCTAAATTACTACCGTAACAGAAGGTAGTAGTAGGAAAAGGGCGGTGCGAACGCAGGTTCATGACAGGGAGCCGGGGAACCCAAGATGCCCGCCGCCGGCCACATAACGCTCTTGCATTCTACCACCATGGTGGCCATTTTGGCATTCAGTGGCGGCCATGTTGTCGGCCATGTTGGCAGCCAGTACAGACACCACCTGTTATTCCATAGCATCCATTTTAGTTTTTAAAATTATTAAAAAATGATTAATTTTTTTTATTTGGCATTCAGCAGCGACCATGTTGACGGCCATGTTGGCAGCCAGTACAGAAACCACCTGTCAATCCATATCATCCATTTTGTTTTTTAAAAAAAATTTAGATTTTTTTTTTAATTTGGCATTTAGTGGTGGCCATGTTGGCAGTGAGTTCATAAACCACCTGTCATTCCAAGCATCCATTTTGTTTTCAAAAACACAATTCGTTGCTATCAACAGTGTTTAGGAATATAAAAGTTCTAGATTCACGTAAGCAGAAAGCGAAAATTGGCGATTATGTGCGCATTTCAAGTCTTAAAAATGTTATCTCGAAGGCGTATTGGCCGAATTTGAGTGTAGAAATTTTACATGTTGCAAAGATCTGGCATTACAAGCCACAAACATATGTACTCGAAGATTTAAATGGTGATCAGATAAAAGGTTCTTTCTATGAGCAGGAAATCATGCCTAATAAATATCCAGACACTTATTTGGTCGAGAAAGTGATTCGCACTAAGAATAATAAAGCTTTTGTGAAATGGCTTGGGTTTCATTCTCACTTCAACAGATGGGTGCCCTCAGCAGACCTCCGGTTAATTTAATTATTTAGTCACCTTGCAAGCAGCAGCAGGGAACAGAGACCTGTAGACAAGACCTTAATTTGTTTTGTGCTGAGGCTGTGCAGGTAGGAAAAGTCATGACAAAAGGGCACGCATTCGCAGCCGCCCTCCCATGCGGGCAGCTGCCTCTCATGCAGGCCATGCCGAAGGGTGATCTCGGGGCTGTTAGTAAGGGGGGGGGAGGTTGGGAGGGCGCATACAGGTGTGATGGCCACCGTCTGGCGGTAGCTGGGTAACGAAGTGTGGATAGTTGGAGGGGAGAGGCCGCGCTGCCTGGCTGGTGCGCAGCAGGGAAGAGGAGAGGCCGTGCAGCCTGGCTGGCCCACTCTCATCGCAGGAGCAGGCCGATTCCAAAAAGACTCTTACAGCAGACTCACAGGTTGTTCGAGGCTGTTCACAGGCCATTATAAAACTCTTACACTACACAAAGCAACATTCAGTTTCATGTTATGCACCATGGGAAAAAGATCGTCAAGAAGAAGGGAGCAGGGCTTGTGAATAAAATCATTAATAATTCCTTTTGAGCCCCACATACCAGGCTACAAGTTTTGCGGTTCTGGAACACGTTTAGCCTGTACACTTCAACGTGGGGACGCGCCTATAAATACACTAGGCGCGGCCTGTAAGGCCCACAATATTTTGTACGCTGAGAGCAATAATTTGGCTGATAGACATGCAGCTGACACAATCCTTGCGAATAAGGCCAAGACGATAGTTAAAATTCCAAACACGAAATTCGGCGAACGATTGGCGGCATGGACAGTTGGTAAAATCATGAAGGCTAAGGTTAAGCGAGGAATAGGTAGTAGCTTCAGGCGAATGGGTAAGAAGAACAGACGTAGGAAAGTTAAGCGCGGGGGGTATACTTCCGTTTTTGTTGCCTGCAATATGACTTTTGGAATCACTAATAGGAGGTGCCAGCGGAATAGCACGAGCTGTGAAAAGTGCTAAAGATGGAAATAAAAATAAACAATTGGCAGAACAATTCTGGCATAATAAGCAGATGGAAATTCTATCCAGAACAAAAAAAACATGGGAAAAGGGCTATACTTGCGCCTGTATTGCTGCAGTAGAGGGGTAAAATGTGCATGTCGCAGGCGAAAGAGGCACTCTTAAGGGGACTGCCCCACCGGCCGCTGACAAACATCAATTTGTATAAATTTTCGCGAAAATTAAAAATACATCATTTTCCTGGGGTTTTTATGCGGACAAACTTCCACAGCGGCCGAAAAAATCAAAATGTGGTATAGTGAATTTACACACGAGTTCAGGGTCTAGCACACACTGGACAGCATATAGAAAAGACAAGAACACAGTTGAATATTAAGACAGCTTTGGCAACTTAAGGACCCCACCAGAACTGAAAAAAATATTTTAAAGGCAGTAGAATTTATTATAACCACGAGAGAGAACAGTGACCGCGGGACTGGAATTGTGGGCATTTATGCTTTCGTTATTTAACGTCTACACAATACTACTAAGGTATCAGTCATGTCTATCACCTTGGTTGTAACAGGTAATTCCTCGGAATTATGGACAGTGCATTTTCCACCGCTAAGCCTGGCAGGCGAGTGGTCTATTGCAGTGATAGATTTCCAAATATATTTTTCAGTACCAAACATCGATGATTATAATTGCATGTTTCGATATGTTAAGGCAGATAGTAAAAGGGATGAGGTAAGAATACCTACTGCCTCTTACAAGATTGGAGATATTGGAGAATATCTTAAATGTGAGCTGGAACCAGGCATGACTTTAGTACTGCGTGGAAATTCTAATACTCTGCACAGCAAGATGGAGTGTAGTGCGCAGGTAGACTTCGCGAAAAGTGATACTCTCGCTGCCATGCTGGGATTTGAAAATGCGAAATACGCAGCGAATAAAACCCATATATCTACCCTGCCTGTGTCCGTTTCCTTATACGATTAGTTTTAACTGTCAAGAGTAAGTATGGACGTGGAAATATTTAACGTAAGCAAGCCGGTAGGATACGAAGGCGGAAATCCACACTTTTTCGCCTTATCTTCCAGGCCCGTACATGGCATCGTCCGAGGTGCGGATTCCTGTGCAAAACCAACATATTTACACAGCTCCATGTAATTCTTATTTGCACTCTAGAGGGACACTGACAAGGGTGGGTAATGACTTCCAGCAGCAACTAAAATCATTAGAAATGGCATACTTCACATGATTAATAGAATCTCCTATGAATTGAACGGGTGTTAAGTTGATGCCACTCGCGATGTAGGAATCACAGCAACGATAAAGAATAACCTTTCATTAACGCGTAACGAACTGCCGGCCGCCAAAATGGCTGGCTGGGGAATTGAGGAAGACTATTAGGTTGCTGTCTATGCCAACGGGAAATTTGAAGTGTGTATTCACCTCGCTATGCTGTTAGGCTTCGCTGAAGACTATAGACATGTGATTATTAATTCCAAGCAGGAGATAATTATGCAAATGGCCGACACTCAAACGAATGCACTCCAGGACACTAGCGCAGAAGCAGCTACACTTTCAATACTTTCTATTGAATGGTTACTGCCACATGTACAAATGAACATGTTGGAACCCATAAAATTTTTTAAATATGCAGACAAAGGCAGGAGCGTGGATATGGCGTTCCGTACTTGCAGTTTACAAACTTATCCTAATGTACGGAGCTCTGTAAGGGTAATTTGGAATGTGAAAACTAGTTTTACAAGTGAGAAACCGAGATATATAATTATAGCATTTCAGGCCGGTAAACAAAACGTAATTAGTAAGGACTGTTCGACATTCGACCAAGTAAATATTAAAAACGTTAAGGTTTTCCTAAACTCCGAGGCATATCCGTATGGCGATTTAAATATTGATTGCGCAGATGGTGCATATATGGTACCATACCAAATGTACGGAGATTTCCAGTGATCGTACTATGGGCAAACACAAGCTCCCATTCTAGAACCGAACAAGTTCATGCACATGGCCCCACTCCTAGTGTTTGATGTTAGCAAGCAAGACGACAATTTAAAATCCGGCGTTGTAGATTGTAGGATTGAATTAACAGCTGCGGAGAATTTCCCCACTTTCACCAAAGCCTACATCTTAATACTACACGATAGACTGGTCATGTATAATGGGCGCGACAGAGCAGTTAAAATACTGATGTAGATTACAACCATAGTACATTCTCTCCCGTACGCTACAGCGCAAACGTCATAATGTATGCAAACATTCAGGGATGCATCTCGCAGCAGGATTTTATTACTAAAGGTACTTGCGTGGCATATAATGATGCCCGCATAGAGACATATACATTCAGGCCACCATGTTCATGGCATGAGCTGGACGTGAAAAGCAAAGTAACGAATATTTGCCTGGAAAAATGTTACCATGGCATCAATTGGGGTGAGGGCGATTTGAAATACGAGAAAGCACACCATGTACTTGTCGCCACGCTAAGTAACAATGGTACAGTCTTCGTGGGTGGGCTAGAGCAGAAACATCATTTAAGAAATTATTGCAACACTAAAATCAGCTATCTACAAACAGAGTGTGGATGCCCATCATTTAGAAGGTTGAGAGAGAAATATACGGTCCTGCTAGAACATATATGTTACACATGTATGCATAACCTTGTAAGCTCTTGTCTTAATGTGTTGTTGATTAAGTCATGGCATTTGTCGGACTATACCAGTATAAATAGCCCATCTATCGGGGCAAAGAACTATAGTACTGATCCACAGCTCATCATGGAAGGTCTAATCGCCAATCTGAACGGGTCCGTCTGATATATACAGCTGTCAGAGCTCGCAAGGTATAAATAGCATCAGATTTTCACCACACAGAGTCAGCATACAGTAAATGTGTAACATGTATGTTAGACAATGAGATACGTATCCGGCTGCCTACCCGCTATGCCCAACTCATATGATGACGTCATGGCCAGGCTTAATGCTGCAACAGTACGATTCAGCTATGGTGGCATCAAGTCTAGTAACAAAGGGAGATAAATGCATGTTGTATAATTTTCGTAAATGGCTAACATAGTGTGTGTGTGACATGTACTTCAACCCACTAGTCATGTGTGAGGTCGTCGTTACTGTAGGATACAAGCATGTACATTTCAAACTGCCCGGCCAACCGCCGCAGGTAGAATCATGTAATGGTCGTGAACACTGGGCATGCCGTGTCAATGAGGTTAGTTTTCTCTCGGTACCGTGTAATGTAATGTCGTGTGCCATATATCACCTAAGACCTGGAATGAAGCTGCCTTGTTCACTCAGTACTACAAAATCATGCGAAGAGTACATATGCCACGTACGGTTTACTCGCGCAATTGCGTATGAAAATTGCAATGCCAACACTGGCAGTGTAATTACCCGCTGAACTGAGTGCTGCACCGGCGACCATCATACAACCTACATGAAGAGAGGCACAGTTACATGGACTACAATGTGTTCGCCGTCATCATGCGAGATGTACGATGCTACAATATAAGAAGAGAGACATGCAAAGCTGCAGTAGTGTTTCGTTCAGAAGAGAACTAACATCATCATCATGTTTAACCTTCGTGAGTGTGTGACATTTCTGCCAGAAGCTGTGAACATGTACGATAACTACTTTATCGGATACAGAAGAGTTGTGTTTAAACCAAGAATTGAACACGAGCAAGTACAAATATGTGACTCTGAACATAACTTTTGGGATTATCAGGACGCTTATGATAACTTTTATTATGAAATTCGACCCTGCTACAAGTTCGACAAGTGCATGGTTAACAATCTCCAACCCCAGAGCGAGCTACCTGAAAATGGATGTATTCTCACAGTACATACAGAATGTGAAGACATTGCCGAACTATGCACCAAGAACAAGAAGGTGACATTTTACTTTGCTAGAAGTTTATACAGGAGCAACTTACCGCTAGACCGAAGAATGTACATGCCACATGCATACGATCACACTGGAAGAATGCGGTACCACATACATTCTACCCTGTGCCGCTAAGGTATGTTGCATCTTCAATTGAAACTATAAGTGAAGGTTCGTAAACCAGTTACAACAAGTGCATGGGCGACGATGGAGCAGATATCGGCAGCAGCAAGAAGGCAGAGTGCGAAATAATATGTCATAGCAAGTGTAAATGTTGTAAGATAATGTACAACATTTATGCCTGTATACGACTATTATTGTTCAAGAACCACTGACGTCATGTCTCCATATGGCTGCTATATAAGCTGTGTCTACCATGCCAGTCAACACCAGTGAGCTCAAGATGAACGTGCCATTTCACCCAGAGACAGTCTACAGTAGTGTGACGCCTGGCAACAACTGTATAACCTATGTCTGTGATGGCGAGTCAAGAACATACAGCGAGCAGTGCGACGGTATAGCACATTGGTTGCTTGTGCACAATCCAACGTCGACGTACGAGCAATGTCAGCAGATGGTCGAGTGCAATATTCTGGGAAGATGTGTCGTTAACTATATGCGAACAGACACCCCCCTGCCATGTGTCCCGGACGAAGTTATAACTCACACTTTGTTGCAAGATGCGATAAGAGTTTACCTTCCGCAAGAACCTTTGCCTGAACCTGACAGCTCTGCTGCTGCTGCTGTGATCGACATTACTAAGGAGGACATCCAGCCGCTGCCTGAGGACGTCCAGCTGCCTGCTGTCAAACTTAAGAAGTCTACCGCCATCAGACGTGAGAAGCCTGCCGTCACCAAGTCCTCTACTTTGCGTCTCAGCGCACTGCCTCATCGCAGAACGTCGCGTAAGAAGATGTTGCCGGTCACAACATGTCTGAATTGTGGCAATACATCGCTTCAGGACGTGAGCAAATTATCAGATGCCGATAGAAAGTCATTACTGCTGTATCTATTCACTACTCTGCTTGCAAAGGTATAGTGTGTAAATATATATATTTTTTTAANATACATCGCTTCAGGACGTGAGCAAATTATCAGTTGCCGATAGAAAGTCATTACTGCTGCATCTATTCACTACTCTGCTTGCAAAGGTATAGTGTGTAAATATATTTTTTTTTTTATGTTTTAATTGCCATCTTATTGTATGCTGCAACTACTGAACTTGCAAAAGTATAGTAAAAATATTTCAAAAAATGTTTTAAATATAATATATATTTAATTGGTATAGTGTAAATATTAAAAAATGTTTTAATTTTTTATAGGTTATTGGTATATTGAAAAAAAATGTTTTAATTGCCATCTTAATGTATGCTGTAACTACTCATTAAAAATTTTTTTTTAATTGTTTATAAGTAATTGGTATACTGAAAAAAAATGTTTTAATTGCTATCTTAATGTATACTGTAACTACTCAGCTTGCAAAAAGTATAGTGAAACTATTTTAAAAAATGTTTTAATTGCATATATTTAATTGTTATCTTGATGTAATGTATGCTGCAACTACTCTGCTTGCAAAAACGTATAGTGAAAATGTAAAAAAAAAAAAAAAAAGTTTAATTGTATATATTTAATTGCTATCTTGATGTGTTGCCTATGTATACATTCCGTATTGCTTGTGTAATGACCACGATTGACGAGTATACTGTGAGTATTGAGCATGATTGTCGAGTAAATGAATATATTGATGGGTAATGTATAAAAAAGTCCATAATATAAACGTATGTCATGAAATCCTCAGTGTTCTTATTTTTGTTGGATATCACACACCCACACACAGCCCAAACTAAAATGTGCTAGTATATTAAAAGCACACAACAATAAACAGTACACTACTGCAATGATATGTCTTTGTAAAGACATTACATGATGGAGTATGTTACAAGTATGCTTTAGTCGATAGTGTGGGTAAAGGCAGCCCTCTACATGTGGGAATTCTCAGGAGCTGGTCATCCCATGGTTCTACCCCTCCCATAGGGAAACGAGGCTGTCGTATCGCACTGGAGGGGACGCCCGACCGTCGCCGCAGCTGCCCTAAACCGCTCACCGTTGTTTGAGAAAGAGTATAAATACCCCCTCCCACTNCGGTCGTCTGTGCTATATGGGACTCGCTGCTCAACTAGAGTCCACACGATTTCAACTGTAACACCTGCAGAGTGTTGTGTATCATTTGTATACCTGCGAGAGAGAGTATTGGGCTGATAGCTGATACGCTATACAACTTCTCGCCTCTTTAGAGGTAAGTGTGTGTGTTTAGGCTGCTGGTGAATATTAAAATATGTGACGGCATCGCCCACTGCTAGTAAATTATTTAATTTCACCTAGGGCTTTTCTAGGACTGCGGATATAACTTTATAGTACTTAATTCCTTGTGTCAAAGCAGCACTTGTTAATTGAGAGGCTTGTCTTTACTTGTGTGCTGCGTATATAACTTTGCGTCGTTTTTAACGTGTAGGTCATGCACATTCAATATATCGTCTTATCATATAGTCCCTCTCGCCATCCCTTGAATCTCTGTTTACATTCAGTTCGGGTTCGAGCCTCGCTGAACGCCATGTTAAAGTATTAGATATAACATTGTATTAAATTATATGGCAATATTTTTTCGAACTATCCCCCTTTTTTTCTGTTTCTCATAGGATACCACCTGGGCTGGGCTGCCTGCCACGTACCACGGATATATACTAGTACTACTACTACAATGGCATCAAAGCCTAATTCGCCAGCATCACCTAGTTCACCATCGTTGTTTCCATCCACTGCTGCGTTGCTTAACCCCCCTTCCACTCCCATTATAAGCAGAACCGCACTACAGTGCGGTTTTTGCGACCAGATTTTTACGGTCTGCCGGAATGGATTATGTCACGAGCGTAATTACTCCCACAATCCATTCCAGCAGCCTGCCTCACATCTTTGCGACAGGTGCACTCGCCCCTTCTACCGCACAGACAAGCTTGCCGAACATAGTGTAACATGTACAGGACTGATCAGACAGGCCGTTTTGCTCAACTGTATGTTCTGTAATGAGGGCTTTGCGCACTCTTGTCATGCCCGGCGCCATACTTGTTGGGTAAACCCTGATGCCCCTTCAAGGGCATGTGGGACTTGTGGTCAGCAGTTCACCAGGATCGATAGGCTTCGTACGCATGTCGCAAAGTGTATTGGTGCTGCCACATTAACCTCCCGACAGGTGAAGCGAGCGAGAATGACAAGCCCGCAGCCACTCCATAACATTCCTGCTCTTGCGAGTGCAGGTGGCTCTCGCCGAGGGCCCATTGTCACTGGATCTGGCGAGAGCAACTCGTATGACTTCGTGGAGGTTGAAAGCGCATATAAAGGTATAATGAACACATACATCTCTGAGAATACTTCGAGGGTAGCCATTGATATTTGCGACTACCTCGAGGCAATGAAACCTAATATCATTGGCCAATTACAGCAGGAAATCGAGACACAGGGGGCGGTCAAGTTTAATGTATTTCTAGAGTGTGTATATGGGTAACCAGGACCACACGAGGACGAAGAGGATCGTCGTGCATTTAAGACGAAAAACGTGCCTTTCTTTAACATAGCCGACATAGAGGCGACTGTGTCGGCTGCCATTGCAAAGATCTACATTGAGGAGACTGAATATATGGGGAAGGGTAGTGGATACATCACACAATACACACATGTTTAAAATATATAAAAAAATTTCAATTAAAATTAAATAAAAATTAAATACCTTGCATTTTAGTTATGTCTCATCTAATCCAACTTTTGTCATTTTCGAGGGAAATTCGAGAAATTTGGAGGTAAAAC
Source organism: Clitarchus hookeri (assembly GCA_002778355.1). Lineage (NCBI taxonomy): Eukaryota > Metazoa > Arthropoda > Insecta > Phasmatodea > Phasmatidae > Clitarchus > Clitarchus hookeri. Next base: position 93,200 of record NQII01006335.1, read on the forward strand.
AAGAAATTTACCGAGAAAATAGGAAATTTTGGGAGGTTTTGAACCGAAATAGCGCTGATGACATCAAACAAAGGTCAAGGTCAACGTCGCAGACGTCATCCAAGATGGCTGTGTTGGGCCTCATGAGCCTCGCCCACAACCCACTGTCCCAGAACCGGCCATTTCCATCTACTCACGTAGTTGACTGTTGCAATATAGTGCAATATATGCAGGATGACAAGGGTTGCGCTGTGGTGATGTGATGAGGTGAGGGGGTGTGTGCTATTTTTAGATATGACAGCAACACACGAAGCCCCCGATTTGGCAGTCTTCAGTGGTGCAATAAAGCTTGGAGAAGGTACATATAGTATGCACGGCCTCCCTCTTGGCCCAGTTGGTCAGTTTCCAGTCAGTGAGTACCCAAGATGGACGTTTGAAGAGTACACGCGAGTCGCGATTGCAACTCACACCAGCAGCGCCCGTTTTCTTTCTTTTTCATTATATTTTGAACTAACCTAAACCTACTAAATTATTTTCGCCTGTATAAGTAATTTATTTAGGGAGTCAGGAGAGTGTTTTGTCTTGTTGGTTTTATTTCCCGCCTTCATAAATAGCCTCACGATTCGAGTATTTTCAACTACAGAGTAATCGATACTGTGATTCTCATCTCGTCCCTGCTTTTTTGCTGTGAAGTATTTTTTTTGTGCCGTTGCTGTAATTGAACTGCGTAATTTTCTGTGCCGATATTGTAACTTAAGTGCGAAGTACAATTAAATCCAGTTGAACTATATTTCAGGCACGTCTGATAATTTTTATTTTGACGTATTTATAAACTCGAGTCTCAGTGTTCACCTCCGACCGAGTTATGCGAGCTAATGTTCGACTGTCTCAAAAACTGGCACGTATCGAAACATTACAATGCCTCAGCATTGTATCGATTGCTACCCACGTATTCGATGAATGCAAAAATGAAACTGTCAAAACGTTCTACCCTAAAACGTGAATAATATTTTTAACAAATAATTGTGTGATAGAGACACTTAAAGCACGCATGAAAATAATGCTATAACTGACCAAAATTGTTTTAAAACGTAAAAGAATGTTCCGTGTTTTACAATATATATAAAATTACAGTAGTACAATTTATGAGGGGGAGGGTGGGCGGTGGTCCCCCACTTTTAAATTATTTGAGGGGACATGTTCCCTTCTTTCCCCAACTAACGACGGTCGTGAGAGAACGTATACTTAGGCTGTGTCCGGAATTATCTCCAAGCGTATACGGTCGGGTATACACATGTCCGTACTTTGCACCGCCTGTGACGTCACCATATGTACTGCGTGTAAAGGAAGTAGCGGATTGGAACATCGGGGTTGCGCGGGAAAGGGAAAACTGCGAAGAGAATACACAGGTCATTTGTATTATGGCCAAGCGGGCCCATGAATCTAGCGTATGATCGGGCGTGGATTGCGGATTCGGTTGGATAAACTTGCCGCGATTGCTACAGATGATGAAAAGATGCTGAATAATGTGCGGCGTGCCAGCGAACGTACGATGCATACTGTATACATCTGGTGTAAATTCCGCACGTCTAACGAAGTGTTGTGAACCCCGCTATGTACTGTAAGTGGTGTGCATTAATGTGCACTACCACTGCATTATGTCATCACATGTGCAGCTTTGAAACGCATACTTGACTACCTTTATCACAGCACTGCTCTGGTGCGGCAACCCTCACACGATCATGCGCTAGATTCACGGCGCCGCTGAAACCAAAAAAGGTTTGCCATAATAAAAAAATGACCACCGTATCTTCGTTTCAGTTTTCACATTTCTACGCAATCGTGGTGTTACAATCAGCCACTTTTTTTTTTTTTTTTAAGCGTCGTGCATTACCGTTGTCAGAATTCTCCAGTATAAAACACGAACATTAACGAATATACGGAATTCATATTCGCCAGTGTTAACATTGTCTAGATAACTTCGGTTTTTATTTAGGTTTTTTTTTCCTACCGTTCATCTAGCGTAATCTTGGCATCATTATTTAAATGGATTTAATTCAAGTACTTTTTCAGATGCCTTATTTTCTCAAGTTCTAGTGCATTTTCCACGGCCTTATCGCTAACCAACTTGAAAATAAACTAAATATCTCGGCTGGCATGAGGCCCAGCATCAAGTAGAACAGGTTACAAATTGTGTTGCGTGCAATAATTGCGCGAAGTCACACAATTGTGTTTTATAATCTGCTATATAATACAAATTAAATTATTTTTCTAACAACCCTAACAGTAGTACGAGGGCAAATCAATAAATAAGTTACACTTCCACGTTATGGCCATGTATGAAATCACCTATACATAGGCAACACGGCTATGACAACATACAGTGTAAGTTCACTTTTCCACATAGTCCCCAAGAGACTGTAAACATTTCTCGGAACGGCCAACCAACTTTTCTATTCCGGATGCGTAGACATCTCCTCCAGCGCTATGTAACCACCCGGAGAGAGCTACTTTCACCTCCTCATCGCTGCAGCGGGAGGTATGGCAACATCCTCCATACTACCATACAGTCCAAACTTAGCGCCTTGCGATTTTCATGTTTTCGGTAAGCTGAAAAAGGATCTCGGTGGACGACGAGTCTCTTGGGGACTATGTGGAAAAGTGAACTTACATTGTATGTTGTCATAGCCGTGTTGCCCATGTATGGGCGGTTTCATACATGGCCATAACGTGGAAGTGTAACTTATTTATTGATTTGCCCTCGTATATCAAATAAAGATATTTTGGTTACTGTTCCTAAGTTTATAATTTTCAAACAAAAATATATATTTCAATTTTATTTTTGATGTTGGCAACGCGACTCAAGTAAATAGTGACTCTACAGACTTTTGGAGAGTTTCCCCCGCTGTACTGATACTAATCCTTGTTTACTTCTTTTCTAGATTCCTACGCTGTTTCTTTACTGTCCTCTTCACTAGAAGAGCTCTATTTGAGGCTGGCATGCGTGAATGTCATTTACTGCTCCTGTTGTTATTTCTGTAAAGGGTCTTTCTTTGTCAATAAATAATTTTGAAATCAATCAAATCAACAGTATTCTGCGCCATCTGCCAACCCTTCCCGTTCTAACACAGCGGTTTATAGAGCCCTGCTTCGGAACTACTTTTCTTCTCTTCTTGTAGACTTCCGCCATATGTATGCTTAACNACAGCGGTTTATAGAGCCCTGCTTCGGAACTACTTTTCTTCTCTTCTTGTAGACTTCCGCCATATGTATGCTTAAAATTGCCGTAGGCCTGATCATTTTCCATTGCGCCATTTTTTAGGTACGTGAATGTGTACATAATACACATACTCGTGATCTAGATGCGTGCGAAACAAGACTACCNGCGCCATTTTTTAGGTACGTGAATGTGTACATAATACACATACTCGTGATCTAGATGCGTGCGAAACAAGACTACCGTAGCCATAAATGTAAATATAAGTCTCGCATGACATCGCCAAATCTTCGAACTGTTTTCTCTCATTCGCGGCCAACTTAACAGAGAGCGTGCACGTCATTCTGCATTGTAGCGTGGCGTACACCTGTGTAGTTCTGGGCAGTGATCTTATTCAGAGGTTGATCTCACCGCGAGCTGCATTTGCCGACCCCAGCCGCACGAACAACGAGCGTTGAACCCCTCGTCAACGTGCGAACAACGAGCGCGTCAAACTCGTATGTAGGGGACGTTTCATCTGGCGTCCAATGAAGCGTGCGTCAACTCTGCTGCCGCCAATCGAGGCGCGGCTTGTACTACCTCGACGCCTCCGGCCGTCGAACTGGGCACGCGAGTACGCGAGCAGTCGTCGCCCACTGCTTCAGTCGCGTAGCAGACGACAATCAACGCTCCCGCCTGCAAGGCCGAGACGCACGGGAGCGATAAGGGCGACACTGCCACGCGCGTCAAGTGCGACATCGCCTCTAAGCGCAAGGCTCTGTGTTATCGTCGCAGTGCGTGTGCCTATGGGACTTCCAGCGGTGACCCTATTATTTAATTTGTAGAAAGTCCGTAAGAAGGTACAATGCAGGGCCCTGAAATAAGAGGTGTAAAATTACAAAGGCAAGAACGTGTCTCCTATCGCACGGTCGTGATCTCCAAAGCGACAGTAGGCCTACGTCACATGTTAAAACTTATTTGTTTGTACGTTTTATTGAGGTACGTATTATAATTATCTGTGTTTATGTCTCCGATTGCTAAGATTCAAACTTGGAAATTAAAATATGAAATAGATATTACATTCACAAGAATAACAGAATTGTAATGAAGGCGACTGCAGTGAGCGTACTGTTGTCGCGCGCCATGCTTGATGTCTGTGATGNAAGAATAACAGAATTGTAATGAAGGCGACTGCAGTGAGCGTACTGTTGTCGCGCGCCATGCTTGATGTCTGTGATGAATTAACTACATTACTTAGAAATAAAATGTAATGCTGAGAAAGAAGGTTACAAGTATTTTTGGATTCTAAACCATGTTTCAGATTCATAAAACACTTTTGTCACTTTAGAAATGCCAGACAACGAGCAGTATGGTGACAGTAAGCCTAAAGCTAGCACGCTAGTCACTACCCGACACTGCTCGACTTCTCAAGCAGCCGTGGGTCAGTGGCGGGCAGAATGCAGTGCTGCTGGGCAAACCTAATTTCCGCGTTCCACCTCGTTTCTAAACGCTATATTTGAGGCCTCAGATATAGTGTTTAGAAACTAAAAAATAACTTGCTTATCTTATTGTGTCTCATGTTTTGTGTACCTAACATACCNAGTTTCTAAACACTATATTTGAGGCCTCAGATATAGTGTTTAGAAACTAAAAAATTATTTAAAAAATGACTTGCTTATCATATGGTTTCTTATGTTTTGTGTACCTAACATACCTTTTATTATTCTGACGTCACGATAGCTGTGTCTACACTTTCTTTTTAAAATGTAAAAACAGTATACATAAGCTGAAAATATAGATATGGTAGTTTGAGAAACACTTAATACCTGGCATGAGATTAAATACAGCGAAGAAGAATATGTAATAAAAGTTTAAGTATTTGTTTTATTCCTCAAAAAGCTGTTTTCTTTTTGTTTATTTAAGGGGAAAGGTTATAAAAGTAACAGAGCTTATTTGCGNTTTTATTCCTCAAAAAGCTGTTTTCTTTTTGTTTATTTAAGGGGAAAGGTTATAAAAGTAACAGAGCTTATTTGCGTAAAACACTTAGGCCTATTTAGTGCCAATTTTTTAGACCTAGTCTCGTAATTTTTTTGTAACGTCCATCTTAGTAACTTAAGTTATAGGTTATAATAAATTAGTAAACAAATTTATATACCAAATTATATCTGTTAGGGCTAACTTGGAATGTATAAACTTACAAAATGCAAAATTTACATTGTGTGGCTAAATTTTTTGTTAACATATTTATATGCCTTTATTATTATGACATACGTTAACATATTTTTTTTATGCTCACGTCTGCATCACATACGAATTGCTAAAAGCGTTGTTTCACGATCAATTTCGTGGCGCAAGAGACATCTACGTGGAACATTCACGAAAATACGTGGTTCATAATGCACACATCTTATTTTCAACCAATCGCACACCACTAGAAGTTAACTTTATTTTAGTAAAGCAGTAATTTATTTGCAAACAACATTTTAATTTCATTTTATTTGCACCCTTATTGACGGTACTTAAACTACTGTATAAGATTTGTCAATAATTTAACACAAACATATTAAAACAATACCAAATTAAAATAAAATAAATTATTTCAAACAATTTAGACGTGTTGTTTTTTTATAAATATGTAACGAAAAATAAAAAGTTAAGTTTTCTTTTGGACATAAGTAATAATATTAACTACTTATTCTCATTTTCTCCTTCAGTTATATTGGCTGAAGCAATTACGTACACAGCACGAAATAAAATATCGCAATTTTCTACACGTTTACACGTCGATGACGTTCCTACACGACACGTACGCGATGGTCATGAATCGTTTCGTAAAAATACCTTATTTCCTTTAGATACGTAGCACAAGTTCATTACACGTGCACGTTTTCCATCGGAAACCGACCTTTAAAGGTAAAGAGTAGTGCTACCAGTTGACCCCATTGGGGATTAGTTCTGGCAGGTGGTGGTGGAACCATGCCGGGGTACTGCCGAGAAACAATGCAGTCGTCGATATGGACCGTGTTCCTAATGATCAGCTTTAGTTTACTAAATGGTCACGCAACTCAATTTAGCATACTCAATAGATGACGTATTAAATAATTCAGTAATTAGTTTTCAATATGTAAAGATACTTACTAAAGAGTTATTTTATCAAATCCTAAATCACTGCTATTATTTCTTTATACCTGATGCTGCAAAGAAAATTTCGGAGACTGCTTCATACTGTACACATGTTATGTACATATTTTTTACAATTAATTAATTAGAATATAACCTAATGTAATCAAAAAAACATATTGAAGAGATGCTTATTTTTGTATAAATTTTATATTAATTTATGTTAATACTCTCACGAAAATGTCATCCCAGTGCAGACTGAAAATTTTCTCGACAGATATCACCATCTCGGCAAACAAATCAGTATCAACAGAGTTCCAATTGAACCGTATCAAGTTATCAATTGCTGAATTGCCAATTGGAACACGGTCGTGGCAGCCCGACTGTTGGTTCACCCAATGCACTTCAGAGTTAGATCAGTTGCGTGGACCTACCAGAGTGAAGCTTGGTGACAGTTCTCCCGTGGCATTTCCGCTTGCAAAATGACGTCGCTAATATCGGTGTGGATATAACTGCTGAAAAGTCTGTACGACGGAATGCCGGAATTCGTGTGCCTTCCTACGATGCAGATTTTGAACGTGCACAACTCTCCGTTTGATCAATGCGAGATCAAACACGTCTACAGAGTCCAAGGAACTTTAAACGTGCATACGTCTTTGAAATCAAGTCGACACATGGAGTCCCAGGACGGAAACGGCGATGTAGATTCTGAAAAGCGATCCATTCCGACTCTATAATTCGTGACTAATAACACGATTAAAATAAATGTGGTCTCGTTCGATCGGGTGTACGACTAAGAGGCGAGCACGCGTGGGTGGGGGCCCGCGGAGGCCGACGGGAAAATTTTTGGTGATGTAGTGGCTAGACTGTTAGCCTCCCACTTAGGCAAACCGGGTTCGATTCCCGACGGGGTCGATCGCGGTTTTTCGCATGTGGGAATCGTGCCGGACGTTGCCGTTGGTCGGCGGGTTTTCTCGGGGATCTCCCGTTCCCCTCGCTGCATTCCGGTGCTGCTCCATACTCGCCTCGTTTCACCTTCGTCGGCTCTCGAGACCTCGACGTTAAGAGCAGCCCAAATCTCTCCGCTCTCCACTCCTTCCAGTATATCTCGCGACTCCGCTGTGCTAGAACGTTGATTGCGGTGTTTAACAAAATATCTCGTCTACATATGTGTCGCTTTAATCCATAAAAGCTAAGTGTTCGTATTTTCGTTTCTTTCGTTTCACTCGCATATCCCAAAGAAAGTATTACCCACTAACGCAGACGCACTGACGTAAAACCCACGGTTGCGTCCCGAAACAACCACACCCTGATTTGTTCCTAACTTTCCCTAATCTACAGGAGGGAGTTGGAGGTCCAAGGTTGCGGTTGGACCCAAGTGTGTCATAGTAAAGTAAAAAGGAGAAAATAATCTCTGTGCTGCTTCGAGGGTGGTAACGTAGGGGAGGGCAGTGTAGGGGAGGGCAGTGTAGGGGAGGAGAGTGTAGGGGAGGGCAGTGTAGGGGAGGAGAGTGTAGGGGAGGGCAGTGTAGGGGAGGAGAGTGTAGGGGAGGGCAGTGTAGGGGAGGAGAGTGTAGGGGAGGGCAGTGTAGGGGAGGAGAGTGTAGGGGAGGGCAGTGTAGGGGAGGAGAGTGTAGGGGAGGGCAGTGTAGGGGAGGAGAGTGTAGGGGAGGGCAGTGTAGGGGAGGAGAGTGTAGGGGAGGGCAGTGTAGGGGAGGAGAGTGTAGGGGAGGGCAGTGTAGGGGAGGAGAGTGTAGGGGAGGGCAGTGTAGGGGAGGAGAGTGTAGGGGAGGGCAGTGTAGGGGAGGAGAGTGTAGGGGAGGGCAGTGTAGGGGAGGAGAGTGTAGGGGAGGGCAGTGTAGGGGAGGAGAGTGTAGGGGAGGGCAGTGTAGGGGAGGGCAGTGTAGGGGAGGAGAGTGTAGGGGAGGGCAGTGTAGGGGAGGACAGTGTAGGGGAGGGCAGTGTAGGGGAGGACAGTGTAGGGGAGGACAGTGTAGGGGAGGACAGTGTAGGGGAGGGCAGTGTAGGGGAGGAGAGTGTAGGGGAGGGCAGTGTAGGAGAGGGCTCTTTCGGACATTTGCCGCTGGAGGGAGGGAAACTACGTGACACCGCTGGTGCCATAAACACCAAACCGATGACATCGCTCTCTAGTATCGCACTGTGCAACTTACGTTCTTTCGACAGGTAATATGCACCACACGCGGAGCAACTCTTGCCCAACCGCTCTCTGTCGCTGTCACGAACTCCCCTTCGTGTAGCAGCAATGGACTATCCCGACTGCCCTGACACGTTTTGGACTTCTGCGCATTACTTCCTCATTTGGATTCGACTATTTTCAGAGTTTCCAACTCGAAAAACAACTCTTTTTTTTTTTTTTTTTTAATACACGAAGTTTACGTGCTGACGGGAAGCATCTAATATAGAACCTGAAAATAACACGTTTTACGTATCGTGAAAGTGTGACATAATGCGTGCTGCGTGAAACGCGAAGTTGCAGTAACCCTGGCTAAGCTTAGGGATAACAGCCATCGAGGTCTCATACGACTTTGGTGACAGGAATGTTGTTAGAGGCGGCCGGAGTAGGATGCGCGGTACTTACAAACTCTCTGTCGTTACTATGGACACTTCTACATGCTGCTGTAGATAACCGACGCAGGACTTTGGCTTCCCAGCTGTATACATAACNAGGACTTTGGCTTCCCAGCTGTATACATAACGCATGTCACGCGATGACTGCTGCGCCTACACGCATCCGGTAGCATCTTCAATAACAGCACAAGAGTATGGCTTGCTAGTGTTTCCTGAAAATATGCTATGCGGCAGGAAAATCCCTTCCATAGTTTGGGAAAGACTATCACGCCTCTGCAGGTCTTAACTTACGGTACAGAATAAAATACTATTATTCAGTGACTCTGCAAGTTTGGAATTACTTTTCCTGGCTACAAATCTAACTCGCATGCTGGTGGTTCTTGACATGAATGCCGCGTGTATTTTTGAAATGCTAATTTTTAGGGCTTCTCGTAACATCCAAACTTAATTTCTACATTAATTATAAATTGAAAGGGCGTAATTACGTATACCCACCGTCGAGGACTCACTGTTCATGATTCAACTCGAACGCACATATACGTCAGGTAGGTAAGCTACCTTACCGACACCATTGCAGACTACTATCGTGTATCGTGGTACGATAAAGTTACGTTAATACCAACGTGTTATTTTTATTTATTTTATTATGTTACGTAAAATATATGTCTGGTATTTTATATACCTACATTTATTTATTCTTAATAATTCTGATTATTTTTTTAACGCAACAAATATAGGGATTGAAGAATAAGTAAAACACGCGTTGAAATACACCAAAACGTGTAAAAGACGAGATTATGAGAGAGTAAAGAAGTGGAGATGTCTCCGACTGCCGGCCGTGTCTGCATTATGTCCTCGCAGTTCTGTCCGTTGCTTCTGCGTTGTTAGGGTCTCCTCATTCGAGAATTTTTTCCTGGAGCGCACAATACTTGTACGGAGGCGCGGCCGCGGTGGCTGAGCGGTTAGCCTACCCGCCTCCCACCAAGGCAAACCGGGTTCAATCCCCGGCCGGGTCGCTCCCGGATTTCCGCAAGTGGGAATCGTGCCGGACGATGCCGCTGGTCGGCGGCGTTTTCTCGGGGATCTCCCGTTTCCCCCCGCCCTTTCATTCAGGCGCTGCTCCATACTCACCTTGCTTCACCCTCATCGGCTTTCAAGACCTCGCTGTTAAGAGCCACCCAAATCTCTTCTCTCACTCATCCTATAGTTCAATAAACATAAAGAACCATGACATTAGATGACATAACGTGATCAAATGAGGAAAACTGACCGAAATCGTTCAAAATAATCAACGATTACGCCATGTGACGATAGTTGACCACCATTTATTCTTGTTTATAATGTGTTCTGAAATACTGATGGACTTCAATCCTTTTCAGCTTAACAAATTTTGTCAATCAGTTATATGCTCAAATGTGTATATCTGTCGAATCTTGGAACTTAGTTACGAAGAAATACAAGCGAAATCAAGATGTGGAATTTGTAAATATTTATCCGTACGAGGGTTCACGACATTTAGCGCTCCCCCATCACAACGGGCTCATTCAGAAAGAATTCATTCCGCTCAAGGTTATTTCTTGGCACATAAAGGGTCTGGTGCAATAGCTTATCTCTTTCGCATATTAATTTTGATTTATGTCAAAAAATTCCACTTCTAAGGAAGCGAATGTTTTCAATTACGAGAAAAGCATAGTTGAAACGTACATTACAGATTGTCTTCAAACCATACTTTTATATCGAAATGTACAAGAGACTGTCCTATGGTACGTGCATATTACATGTGTTTAGATAATAAAATAATTAGAAACTAATATAGATTATATTAATGTTTTTTTTTCAGTTTAGCGTCAAAGGATTACACAATTTGTTATAAACAAATGAGAGGTGCAGTTAATTAATGCGTTGAAGTTACAATATTCACCCAATATCTGAAGACACTCCCACCTTATTGGTAAACGATGCCACAGGCTGTTTAAATCTGAGATTCGACCGTCGTGCACGTGGTAGCAGGGTGGTCTCACATCTTGCTGGGTAGAGACGGGCGGACAGACCCCTTAATAAAAAAATGTATAAGCATACACGCATACAAAATAATATTTTAGGGGTATGTCGGAAGTTTTACTACGGATGTTCTCTTACGATCGCTAATTTCATTGTAAGGGTGGGTACACGGTGAATTATTAAATTATGTGCTTATGGCTATCTTATGCGGAAAAGAGAAATGTGGACTTATGCCATTCTTTCACAGATGAAGCAAAAATATATCGTCCTATGGGAGTATAGAATGGAAGGCAGGCATGAGTGATGTCCTCTTCACGTCCCCACCTTTTAAAATCCACAAGTTATAACATTTTTGCGCATGTTATTTGGATGTTTTAAGAAAGGAAACACAAGCTATGATGTTCGAATTTAAGACTATACTATTCGCTCTGAAAGGATCAAGGGGTTGCGGGAATGTATGGGTAATAAAACGATCAAACGAAAGTTAACAATGGTATGTGGTAGTGAATTCTAACACAAATTTTTGTCGTATCACACTCGTTTCTATTTCATGTCGAAAAATTGCATGTCTTTCATTGTCGGGTTGAACTGTAATACGTACTTTGAATCTTACATACAAACCGCTACGTGTTTTTTTTTAATACTAGTTCGTTATTTTTTTTTATATTGGGGTTGTTTTTATTTCTTGTGTTTTTTAAAACTTGTATTCTGTACCAAGCAACAAAATATTTGCAGTTTTTGTTGTGCTGTGCGGTTTACGATGCAGATAGGGTTGTTGACCGGGCTGTTACGAACTAGCTTTTCAGCCAATTCGTACTTGAAGAGTATGTTAATGTGAGAGTATGCTGGGGGCGTAACTCAAATAATGACTCGTTAATTCGGTAGTGCAAAACAGTATCTGATGAATTTATTACAATTTACGGTTATACAATTATTATTTATATTAGCATTGACCGGGGGAGCTTTACATTGAATTTAATATTATGTTTATTGTTACTTCACTCACGCCATTTTAAATAACCCTAACCGGAACGTCATCACCTTGTTAATGTTGCCGGAGGCTGAATCTAGGAGACGGTTAGCGACGGCCGGACACCCATCTTCCTGGTCTGCTCCGCTGGTCGGGTCGCCAAAGGACTAATGATGAATGACGACGACGAGACGGTTAACGACGGCCTATATCAAGCGCGCGGTTCGGCGGCCGCGCTCAGTGACCGGTGGAGGGGATTTCTGCAACTGTCGACGACCAAATGGTGGCGTTGCAATCCCGCTCGTTTATGTTTGAAGGTGTGATCAGGCAAGCCGTTCAGCTAAGGCCTGACCACACCATAACAGGGCGCACAGTTTCCAGGCGGCTGTAACACTTTACGGGGAAGTTACGGAATGTCAGCGTCCCGTTCACAACCAGCTTGCTATCTCCTAAGCCTTACACTTTGGAAAGGAATAGCGGCTCTATAATCGCCGGACTTCGCACCTTCGACTTAGTTGAGTTGTGGCCACGATTTAAAATAGACTCTTGTTAAATTATCTGTTAAGCATTTAAATAAGCACACGGTAATAAAATATTTAAAGAGTTACAAAATATACATTATTCTGTTATGTGCAATATAAATCGTAATTATCTGATAATTTTGGCCATATGTATACCACTTTTTAATGAGTTCTGCACATAATTTAGTGGCCTAGGCAGACGGTAACCTAAAAGAGGTTCAAGAGGTTAAAATGATTTTCTACATATTCAGCATATAACGTTAATAATCGTTATTTGGAATCATAGTGCGAAAAAGTATGGTAAATAGACGAAAACGACTTTTCGATGTAGAATTAAACGTGTTATGAGAATTTTTAATCTTTATATTTTTCCGCACAAACCAACATGTCACAGCTCAAATAATTTTTCGCGTTATTAAATTATCTAATTTTAAATTAAAAATGTTATATGAAATTTCTGATATTTTAATAAACACTTTAGCAGAAACCAAATCGTGTGTTCGAATAACTTTTTGAAATTTGCATGAATAAAATTGTTAAGGCACAATCTTCACATTTACGGTTTAAAAAAACTCCTTTTCATATGATTTTTGTTTATATCAAGTTATCATCTATATAGTGTCATGAAATTATAAAAAAAAAAAACCCCTCAAAACATAGAAAAAATTGGCTCTTGAACAGTTTTAAGTCTCCCGCCTACCTGAAGTTGTTTTCCGCGTTTGATGCCGAGAAGCACGGAAGCGATAAGGGTTAAACTGCTACGCGCATCAAGCGCATCATCGCCATTAAGCGCAAGGCTCTGTACTGACGTGCAGTGGTCTCAATGTCTCACCAAGGGACTGGAAGCGGTAGCCCACTATCTACGCGAGGCTCTGATAACGGACGTTGTGTCTGATTGGCTACTGTATGTTGCGAAATGTTCCCTATTGGCCGGGCTGCCTGCTGGCGAGGTTACGAGGCTCTGATTGGCCAACGGCGTCCCACCATTTTGCCGGCCAGTAACGCCATCTTGCCGTGTTCTTGCGTTCTCTGTGATGACGTCTTGCAAGCACTCAACGTGTTTCATCTTAAGTGTGCGTTATTTTCGTAGGCGAGCACAATGGACGCACGTCTAGTAGTTTCGTGGGAAGACGTGTATAGTTCATTCACGGTTATTTCCAACTTTCCTGAAGCCCAGCTGAAGTTATACTTTCAGACTGTTCCCCCGCCTCATGCAAAGTAAGCTTAAGAGAGTCTAACAAAACACGACAAAGGGACAGCGCGCCGCACTCAGTGCATGAGAAGTGTTCCTTACTAGGCATCGCCAACACACCTGGGGCCGCAGTGGCTGAGCGGCTAGCCTACTCGCCTCCCACCAACGCGGACCGGGTTCACTCCCCGGCCGGGTTACTCCCACACTTTCGCATGTCCGCTGGTCGGCTGGTTTTCTCGGAGATGTCCCGTTTTCCCCCGACCCGTCATTCCGGCGCTGCTCCATACTCACCGTAATCACCCTAATCTCTCAAGACCTCGATGATAGGAGCCACCCAAATTTCTCTACTCACTCACCAACACACCTATTTTCAGCCTGTTTTTGTTAATGTCAATTATAAATTGTAATTTATTAATGAAATATAAGAAAAAGTTCAATTTAACTAAAACCAAGGTATTAATATACGTTAACACAAGTATATAACGCTTGTGATACACGGCGTATTTAGGAAACAACCAAGGACGTCATACAAGGGGTGATTTTTCAAATGTTTGATTTTAAAAAAAGTGTGGAGAAACCGCGAATAGGCAATATTTCGAAAACTCTGCAATGCAGTTTAAGTGGCTGGTGGGCGGGGCCCTTACAGCCTTAGCAGTGTTCTTGCACGATCGCCCCTCGCTGAGTCGTGTTGGAAGTATCTCCCTGCTGGCGATGTAATTACAGGTGTCTGCCAGCACCTGGGGTGTTACACCAGGCGGCGCCCAGGCACGGGCTGCCTCGAGTGTCCTGGCGCACCTGGGCGACCCCCTGCATCTGTCCTGGCCAGCCTCCCGGACACGCGGCTCAGGAATAGCGGCCTCTCTCGCCGCTCCCAAGGTCAAGTTCGAGCNTTTATATTACGCTATGCACACCCTCCACGTCATGTTTGTATTGGCTGCTCACGGTTAGTTAAGCACTTTTGGAACCAACATTTGAAAAAATTGACCGCCCACATTTGTGAATGTTTTAACGTGCGCACTAATCGAGATGCGCCCAATTAAGTTGGTAACGACTAAGAGAAAGTAGTTCCATATTTTGCAGTTGAATTGAAATTGTTACGTAAACATTTACGAATACCGAAGTTATTTATTTCTTTTTCTGTATTTTTATGAGCGTAAATTAAAGAATTAGCAAAATAATAATATATTGAATTTTCCAATAATTTCACAGTTACACTTGGACGATGCACGGATAAAGTAATGAGGCTTGTGACAACGTTAATTCTACATATGATAGAAAAATACGCAACGTACATACAAGGAGATCTTAAGCAGGGCTTTTAAAAGTTCTCAGTTTGCCGTCAACAACCTTTTACAACAGTAACAAAACATGATATGCCGGCGACGAAGCCAGCGATGCAGTGCGAAATAACTAAATGTCATCCACAAGCGCGTGCCTTTGTGCGAAGCACGATCGAAGCTAGGCACTCTTACTGCATAATATATATTCCATGTAGAATGCCGAAAACATTGTAATTCGCACAAAACAGAGATGATAATAATAATTAATGAAATATCGTAAATTCCTTTAAAAATGAATAAGAACCGATACGCTAAATAAATAAAATAAACATGAACAAGATAATAATATGAACACATCCGTAAACAGAGGCCATAATGTTCACTGGTTGAGGAACTAAATGCAAATTATTCCTTTTTAAAATCAGCTTGATTTATAGGGCCTACTTGGCCAGGATCTTTTTCCGGCCGCAGCGATGTCGAAGATGTGACGTTTTACCGGATTCCCGATATCCACGGTACACTCGTGAAATGGTCGTACGCGAACATCCAAATGTTATCGCTACTTCGGAGATGCTATGTCCCAACTCTCGTGCACCGACTATAACACCACGTTCAAACTTACTTAAATCTTGATAACCTGGCATTGTAGCAGCAGTAACCTATCTAGCTGCCGACCGCATCGCGTTACTCTGATTGGTTCCATACCTCTGTTATTTGCATTCGCACGCCNGACCGCATCGCGTTACTCTGATTGGTTCCATACCTCTGTTATTTGCATACGCACGCCTATACCAGTTTTTTTGGCTCTTTAGTGTATCTACCCCCACTACTGTACCCTTTCTGGGAAATGTAGGGATTTAAGTTATCCTTTATTTTATTGTTGTTAATTGATCTTTTATTTTGGCCTATGGCTTTCTGTTGTCGGACCACATTTTTGTTTTACATTCCCCACCCCCTCCAGTCTATTACATGTGCATTTCACCCCTTAAGAGATTGTCATTTCTGTTAATTTGTTTCCTTCGGTGGTTGCTCTTGATGCCCGGAATATGGAAGTGGTGCAGTTGACCTGCCATCCACCACCCTTCCCCACACATCAAGGTGATTCTGATTCTATGTAATGTACTGTGATTTCTATTGTGGTTCTAACTACTACAAATATATTTATGGACCACACCACAACTCCTTTCATCAGCGATGGCTAAGTGCGCCGGTGAAAGGATGTGTGGGGG